>JAIUZE010075258.1:0-31626 GCA_022085475.1 Heliosperma pusillum
CAAGTGATTGGCCATTTGTGGTTTGGAATTTGTAATTTTCTTGTATTCTTAAGGAATCATAGTTTGAGATTGAGAAATGTTCGTTGCAAGCTTTGGATAGTGAGTGCTCGGTTGTTATGGAATATAGAGTTAGAATGGTGAACCCATTAATCTTGAGAATTAGTAACCACCATAGTTTGCTAATGTGACTATTTATATTTGAGGCTTCAAGCGTAGTAATGATCGAATTAAGGATGTTATGGTGTATTAAAGAATCCTTATAAGCGATAATGGATTGTGGATTTTTCCTTGTCGTGAGACTTTGGATGAGGCTAGTTGGATCTTAGATAATTATGTTTGTTGCTTTGATTGTGTTTTGACTTTCGAAGATGAGAAAGTTCATTGTAAATTTAGGATAATGAGTTTGAAATAAATTGAATCAAGGGATTTTCATGGTAAGTCTCTTTTACCTTGTGGTTGTTAGTAGATATGGTCCCCTAAGATGAGATTTCTTTGGTTAGCGGTTTCAGATAGAGTATGATGAATCTAAGGATTTTATAGTACGTTAAAGGACCTCTCCTGCAGATTACAATCTATGGACCCTAGTCGATGCTAATTAGGTTTGAATGGTTAGGTTGATGACTTGAGGTCTCGTCGTTATGAAGGATTTCAGTAGAAATCTAATGATTGAAAATGTTGAGGTGTAACTTGGGTAAATTACATCCTCTTGAGGATTAGAGTATTAGTAGAGTTAGTACTATCGAATTCTTGTAGATCTTCCTGCCGACTTCATCGTGATTCTTCCTATCCCTAAGAGTTCGATTTGTTTCATTTTGCAAGTTTTGTATATATTTTGTTATCGTGATTTGTGAACTTTATGTTCGAGTCGCTCTATGTACGTGTAATGTTGTGTTATTTTGAGTTTATCTTTGAGAAAACCTTCAAATTTCCATATTGTTTTCCAAAATTAACTTTTCAAAGAAGTCTAAAGATGGTTTGTGTACCCTCTTTTTGGAGAAAATAGATTTCTTTCCCTTTTATATTTGGATTTTGTGTTTGGTTGGATGTTTGGACTTGTTATTGGAGACGTCTGGTGACTAGTCCTGCACTTACTAACATTTTTTTTTATTTTCGATTTCACTATTTCGACTTTGATTTGATCTGGATAATTAGAGTTCTCGTTCGCGACGGGCACTCTTGAGATCCGTAAGTAAAGTTTCACACTTATGAAAATTCTCCTTAAACCGTTTTCGAGGAGAACCTCGTTTCATAAATGTTTCCCTTGTAAAAGCTTCCTTGTTAATTTTAAAACCGATTCTTGTCTTTGATACTTTTGTTTTCTACTCTCAAGTTTCGAGGACGAAACGTTTTAAAAGGTGGGGTGATTGTAACACCAGTAAATATACCCTTTTTTTATAGTGAAAATATTTTACGGATACTTTTAAGTGAAATTTAGTTTTAATTTAAAATTTAATGTTCCGAGTCGAATTTAGAATTTCCGAGTTCGTATTTGGAATTTCCGCGAGATTCCATGTGAATCCTGTCTTAAGGCGACTTTGAATTTTTCTTGACTTTTCCTTATACATCTCATACTACCTCTTTAACCTATTTCATTTCCCACAACTCAAACTTACTTCTTCCTTAAGAAAACCAAAGAAAACCTTACCTCCATTTTGATCCAATCTTTGAATTGTCATATCTCATTCGTTTCTTGCTCAAATTCACGTAAGTTCGTCTTATTCTTCCCCTCTCATCTTCCTCTATCCGTATTGGTAATAAAATTACCGTCTTTCTCGCTTTTTAAAATTATCCGTCTTTCTCAAGGTGAATGATATTCATCTTTTATTATGTAATTGTATGTAGGTGGAGACTAGGAAGGTTTAGAAACCGTTTAAAGACGCGAAAAGGTAACGGTGAAGGGTTACTCGATATCATTTACGTGTTTTACATGCTTCTATGTTATAATTCGTATTTAGAATACGATTAGAAAGCTTAGGATTCATGTTATTGATGATGATTGTTGTTAGTTGATGATTGTTGATGATGATACTTGTTGTTTGTTGAGAAGTGATATGAGAATTGATATGAGAAGTGATGATTTATGATAATAGTTGATGATGGTTGAGTTTAGAACAAATTGGAGTTGTCTAGACTCAAGTCACGGTCGTGAGACTCAAGTCACGGGCGTGTAATAGTGGCTGATCTTTTACCCTTGCGTAACAGAGTGTTTCACGGGCGTGAAAAACAAGTCACGGTCGTGACTTGTGCAGTTTCACTGCACTGACCCCTAATTGTAAAATGATCATATCTCCTTCGTTACTTGCTTGTTTTGGGTTTGTGACATCCCGTTGGAACCGTAAAAGGATAAGCTATGACCTTCATTTGAAATATTTGAATTTTCATGTCTAGAACTCTAGTTATGACCGTTTGAAGTGGACCCTTGTTTTAGTTGGTTTCCAAAGACGTTGTTTTGGAGAGGTGATCTATGTTCTTATTTATTCTGCTTCATAAACTTGTTCAAATGCTTATGTATCATGTATTGATTCATTTTTATTATATTTAAACTTATATAACTCCCTATTCTTATGTTTTGTGACGGTTTTTGCTATGTCCCACTTTGAGTCGGTTTTACGGTTTGAGCACTATTTTTTCTTGTGCTTTGTGCTCTCATTCCCTTGGCTACCTCTACGTTCGTAAGACTGGAATGTCGGAACGGGGAGGTATCCTACTGCTTGATTGCATGTGTTAGTGGGCATACGACGACGTTGTTGGGAGGCGAACACATTGCGTTGATCGACCCGGCCGTCAAATGTTGTGTACTTGCGAGGTGGTGTTATTTGCATGTAGCGTACCGCTTGTTATGAGGCTTGAGCTCTTTTCCGCCTCTTTCGTGAATTATTCTACCGAATTTGGGGTACTAGGCATCATTTGATTGACCGAGTCTTGGATGCGAAATGTTTATCGCATGTCGAACTGGAAAATGCGATTCCGGGATTCTGGCCAGATTTAGACTAGGACCGTATTATTATCGTCGTCCTACCGGAGGAAATTAGTGCACATATATGAAATGAATTGAATCGTGTATGCGTTCAGGGAAATGTCTTATCCCGTGGATGCCTTTTAATCATACTTGCCATGTACACGGTGCTAGTGCGTTTCATTTACCGTGAGAAATGTCGTCTTTGTGTCGTTGTGTTTGGATGCGTGATTACATGATTGTTATTCATGATCATTGCATGACTTGGCATGGTTTGTTTGTCGAGTCCATGATTGTTTATTCATGATCATTGCATGACTTGGCATGGTTTGTTTGTCGAGTCTCAATCTTATCAAACTTATACCGCTAACGGTGAGATGCAAGCCCTAGTGAGCGTATTCGGTTGCCTAAGAGTGTCTTCCCCGAGTCTTTGTATAACATGATGGTTACGGATTGTACTTCATATGCTCTTATCATTATATATTGAATTGCCTATCTATCCTTATCGTATTTCACATGTATATCTATATATGCATGCTTCTACTTTTGTATTTCCTTTTATGTACGTTTAATGTGATATGGCTGGGAGAATCCGGAGTTACTCCCCACTGATTGTGGCGTTCATGTTTTTCATGGATGAACAGGTTGCTTGCATGGATGGCTTTTTGCTTGGTATTTTGGGTTCGGGTGTGAGCTAGCGGGCGTTGTCCCTGGATGAAACACCTCTAGACGTTCATTAGCTAGATGCTAAATAACTTTGTCTTTTGTTAACATTTTGAGAGACTACGTCTCTTGTAGTATTTTATATTTGGTTTGTAATTACTGACATTCCTCATATTTCTATCTTGCATGTATAAAGGTTTTTAAAATACCGTATTTTCCGCTTTATAAATCACATGCTTGTTATGTTTAATTTCCGCATTCGCGAGGGTTGTCACAAAACATGTTTATCCTAGTTTTTTTTTATTAACTTCATCTTAGATTTAGACATCACCATGAGTGAGTAGTCATCTTTCTAGGGTGTAGGGTAGCCATGTTAGGTTAATTAAAAGATGAAAATTGGAGAAAGAAACTGTGCTTTTAAAACATCGTGTCTATGCATGTTTGGACTATAACGATAGTTGTCGATTTCTGATCAAAATCATTGACTAGAATGGAATTCTTTTCCAAGGTAGAAATACGTGAATTGGATAGACAAAGCATGACATGGTAGATTAAGACCTAGTAAATTGCCTAAAAGCCTCCTAGACCATTTGATCTATGATTGTAATGAACACATCATTCTTACGAACTCACAATGAATTATTTGCATGTTCTAATTCCAGTTTTATCAATATGTTAATCTACATGTGTGAACCTACTTCCCTAGATTCTTTTCATCATTGTTAATTCATCACTTGCTTTATTGTTTCATTTTGATTTGCTTTCATTTTGTTTTTCATTTATGCTTTTCATTAGTTTAGAAATCAAAACTCCAAAACCAAGATATTCGTTCGATAATACCCAACAGTAAGATATTTCACATTCTATAGGAAACACCATCTCCCTGAGGATCGACCCCTACTTCCCTAATTACATTAATTTGTTATTAGCATAGTCAGGGTAATTATCTTTGACCAGGGCTTGCGACAGGCCCGATCAAATTTTGGCGCCGTTGCCGGGGAGCACGGTTTAGTTTTCCTCTTTTTGTGATTTTTCTTGCAATTAGTTTTGTCTAGTCTTTAGGAATCCAAATTCCTTTAGATGTCTCTTGATTTCTCGTCTTAGTTTTTCCATCTTATGCTCATATCTTCTAGACTAGGAACCCCTATCTCATTAGATCCCGACCTAGAAAGAACTCTGTATAGGAGACAAGAACTATTTAACGAAATCTCAAAAGCTTCTGATACTTCAAGTTTAGACCATATTCGTGAGAAATACTTGGATATTTTATCTAATCTTGAAAGAGAAGAAGATCCATCCTCACCTCCATTCTCAAAAACTAATCAACCTTCAAACAACACTCCATCTTCACCTTCACATTAGAAAATGGTTCGACTTTCAGACCATTCCAAACCCACCGCAGAAACACTTCCAAGGGGTATTGCTACACCCCAAATCACAGCCCAAAACTTTGAAATCAAACCTGCCTTCATTAACCTTATAGAAAGAAGCCAATTTAGTGGCAATGCCACAGAAGATCCCAACCTTCACATCCAAAAATTCTGTGACTATTGCTCCACTATTAGACAAACTGGAGTCACCCAAGGGCAAATTAGAGAGATGCTCTTCTCATTCTCTTTGAGGAGTAAGGCAAAGTTCTTGATACATAGCCTTGATTAGGTTACATTAGGTATCACGGATTGGGAGACTTTAGCTCTTGCCTTCTACCAAAAGTACTTTCCTCCAGAAAAGACCGCTTTGTTGAGAAGTCAAATCACTGGTTTTCGACAAGGGGATGATGCGAGCCTATATGAAGCTTGGGAGAGGCACAAGGACTTGCAAAGGGAGTGTCCTCATCATGGGATAGATCCATGGCTCCTTGCCATCACATTCTATAATGGGTGTTATATAGAGTCCCGTCGTATCCTGGATTCTGCTAACAATGGAAGATTTGATCAAATCAATGTTGAAAATGCTCAAACTACCATTGAATCCATGGCAATTCACGATTCTCAATATAGAAATTCCCGCTCCATACCATTGAAATCTAAGCAAGAGGACCCCACTTTGGCACTTTTACAAGCTCAAGTAGCCCTTCTCACACAAAAGCTAGAACAATTTCAATCCTCTACATTTCAACAAAGTGACAATGGTGTAAGTAAACTTGAAGCCATGATGCTGCAATTGGCTCAAAGTCAAGACACCATAATAGCTCAATTCCAAGAGAGCGATCAAGCTAAGGATGCCGCCATCAAATTGTTGGAAGCTAAAATTTCCCAATATGCCTCTTCTAATACCCACCAAAAGCAAGGGCAGCTGCCTTCACAATGTTACCAACCTCACGAAACTGTAAATGCCATTTCCTCGAGAAGTGGTAAGAATAATGATGAGCCCGTGGTTGTTGATGTTGAAGCTGAGGTGCCCATGTCCAAAGGGAAAGAGCCCGAGATTCCTATTGAGATCAAAGTCCCATTTCCCCAAAGATTAGCCAAGCACAGGGAGGAGGCAAAGTATGGTAATTTCCTTGACGTCGTCAAGAATTTAAAGGTAACAGTCCCTTTCATTGAATTGCTTTCCCAAGTTCCTTCTTATTCCAAGTTTATGAAGGAAGTCCTCAAAAAGAAGAGATCCTTCAATGAGATTAAGACCGTAGCTTTCACTGAAGAGTGTAGTGCACTCTTGCAAAATAAGTCTCCACCAAAACTTAAGGACCCTGGTAGTTACTCCATCCCTTGCACTATATGCACGTATACCATTGATAAGGCCCTTTGCGACCTAGGTGCTAGTGTAAGTGTCATGCCCTTTTCTATGTTTGAAAAACTTAACATGGGTGCTTTGAACTGCACTAATATTACTTTGCAAATGGCGGACCGTTCTCTAAAACAACCTATGGGTGTTTTAGAAGATGTGCCCGTCAAAGTTGGTAAGTTTTTCATTCCCGTTGACTTTCTAGTACTTGACATGGCCGAGGACTCTCAAATCCCAATCATTTTGGGAAGACCCTTTTTGCACACCACTGGTGCAGTTTTTGATGTCAAGAATGGGAAGTTGACATTAGAGATAGGAGATGACAAGGCGACCTTTAGTAAAAATTCTACCGTTAGGAGTCCCGTGTTAGAAGACTCATGTTATGTGCTTGATGTTGATGACTCTTCTATTGTTTCTTCTATGCCTCGATCCTTACTAACGGATCCGTTGGAGGCACATGTTAGTGTTGATTCTCTTGCAGGTGAGCATACTAAAAGCACTACTGCCAAAAGTGCTAGAAGGGGCTATTCCCGGAAAAGCTTGGCATGGATGGAGAATGTAAAGAACGCTATGATGATGAGCTTGGATGATAGTGAGCTTAGAGATAAAGGATGATCAGAGGAGAAATGAAGTCTAGCAAGACTTTTAAATTGCGCTTCTCGAGAGGCAACCCGTGTTCCTTTTATTTTTGCATTTTTATTTTTGTATTCCCTTTTCTGTTAGGATTTATTTTGCAGATGAAAGAGTTTTTGAAGAATCTATAAAGATCTTCCTTGTCAAGTCGAAAAGACTAGCTTGGGGGAGTCCGCGCTGACTAGTAAGCTTCACTCTTCTTTCATTTTTCCTTTTCCCCATTAAGCATCTCATTGCATATTTTGTCTTTGTGCTCACATTGAAGACAATGTGATGTTTAGCTTGGGGGAGGGATTGCATTTTCCCATTTTGCATTTTAGTTGATCATTTTTCAAATTTTGAATAAAAGAAAGAGAAGATTCTTGAGAAAATTTAAATATTTCTGAACATAATTGAATGCTTTTCATGCTTTGCTTGCTTGTTTACTATGCTATCATGTTACATTTCCCACACTTAGAGCTTTCAAAAGATAATGATTCAATATTCATTGAATTGTGCATACATGGGAAAGTCTTGTACACAGTAGGCATGGAATGAATCTATAGATGAGTACGCTTGATCTTGACATTTGGCAAGTTACATATATTGTAAGGTAGTGTTGGAGCTAGTGTCCTCCACAGTTAGTGTGATAACAGCTAAGGTTCACAGGGTATACTTTGTATTATAATCAGTTGATTAACGTTTATCGATAACGGTTGGCTTGCTAGATAAGTTTGACGTTATTGTCATACAGATGGCGGTGATCAACTGGTCCCTAAAAGTCACACCTAAAGGATGTGTTTGAGAGATGAGATTATTTGAGAAAATAATCATATTGATGCCTTATTAAATGACTAAAAGGTTAGTCGATGTATTTGACTAAAAGGTTAGTCAATGAGATGATGATACGATTATTTAATAACGATTAAATAATGTTAGCTGGTAATTGAATATAAACTGTTATATTTAATCAATGTATATAATGTTGGTCTAAACTAAATGTAAATTGTTATATTTAAGTTGGTGGATATGTATTACACGATATTATTATAGTGTATTGGTCCGGCATTACTCGGTTTATGTGACGGTCCATTACTAGTAATAATTAGAATACATATTTCATTATGTACATATTAAAATGATATGCTAACTACCTAATAGAGGTTGAGTTAAATAAGGAAACTAGGTTTTTCCTTCTTTCCTTGGGATCTCACGGCACAAATGGAGGAATAAAAGGGAGAAAAATTTGTTATTCTAAGAACCCTAATTGGACTCTAAAGGTGACGGCTCAAGTGAAAAAGAGAAAAAAAAATTCAGATTTTGATCTCTCTCATTCATCTTCATATTGATCATCATTATACACACAAAATTAAAAGTAATTTTTGGGTATTCGTTCTAGCACGACGAAGGCATTTCTTGAACCATCTTGGGTGTAACGAGTAGGAGAATACCTACTTTGGTATTTGTTCTTAGGCCTTTTACTAGGACCGAAGGTTATTTCTTAATCTCTTGTTTTATTATGCAATTTCATTTATGACTAGAAATTCATATAGTTATAATTTCATTATAATCCGAAAAATTTAAAGGGAAGTATACCAATATTTCCCATAAGAGGTATCAGAGCAATTGGCTATTAAATTATTTTTTATGTTTTCATATTTGATGAAATATAAGATTAGAAATTTTTGTTTTGTGTTTTTTTTTGTTTCGGCTGAAAGAAGAAAAAAAAAAATAGGGTTTGTTTTTTTTTGGTACTGTTCACGGCCAGGAAAAAAAAAATTTGGTACTGTTCACGGCACTGTTCAGCCGTGAGGAAAATTTTTTGTTTGCCTTGTTTTCCATTTTGATTCATTATAATTGTTGTTTTAAATAGTTAAGACGATAACATGATGAATTAGTAGTTGTTTTGATTTAATAAGGATTGAATTAAAATGTAAATGGAAATCGATTTGTATGTTCATCGCTATATATTTTCGGTATTCATTGTTTTAGATATTCATTTTAAATTGTTAAATTGAATCATCTAGTTTGTATCGATGTTTAATATTGATTAGATGTTGATATTTTGTACCGATCTTGAATATATTAGTAACATCAAATTTTTTAAAAAACAAATTTTTTTTTGATACCTTCTACTGTTCACGGATACTGTTCATCTGTGAATAGTGAAAAAAAAAATTATTTTGTTTATTGCATTATAAAGATAATGTATGTAGATTATTGTTGTGAAAAAGTTCACAATGATAGATACCCTATTATTTTAAAAAGGTTTAAAATAATGTTGAATTTAATTTATGTTATACCCGATAATATGAATTAAATTGGATTATGGTTGATTAAAAATGGTTTTGTGCAATTAAGGAATTGTCACATAATTTTGATCATTTTAAAGGTGGTTTGGATAAATTAATCATCATAATTAATGAATTATGTCTTGTATGTTTAATTTATTTTGTTGATGCATTTTATTTGGTTGAATGAATGAATGAATGGATGAATGGATTATTTTGGTATTTTTACAAGAGGTTGTAATTTGTATTGCTTAGTGTGGCCTTAGTAGATTGTGTTATCGTAATAATGGTAACATGGTCTTTGATGTATTTTGAGATCTCGAATCTCCCCTTTGTAATCTTTAATTATAATTTTTAAATTAGAATGTAAATAGGTTTGTATTTTGTAATTTTTTTTAGAAATTGTATTTTTGAGAAGACCAAAGATGGAGATCGGATAGCTCACTCCCGCTACATGGACCAAGATGGAACATCAAGTCAAGCTTCTAGGGTCCATAAGGATGGATTCCAAAGTGTAATTTTTGTTCTATTTTGATAGGATAGACCACACTAGGACTTTGTACTTTGTTTTTCATTTTTCCGTTCTTATTATTTTTCCTTTTGTAACACCCGGAAATGTACCCTATTTTTCTAGTAGAAATATTTTACGAAATCTTTTCAGCAAATTTATGTTTTAATTTAGAATTTAAAGTTTCGAGTCGAATTTAGAATTTCCGAGTTCGTATTTGGAATTTCCGCGGGATTTCATGTGAATTCCATTTTTAGCCGTCTTTGACTTTTCTTAACTTTTGAGCCGTCTTTGACTTTTCTTGACTTTTGAGCCGTCTTTGACTTTTCTTGACTTTTGAGCCGCCTTTGACTTTTCTTGACTTTTTCCTTATAAATATCATACTACCATTTAACCTATTTTCATTCACAACACAATTCAACATCTCATGCTTCCTTATCAAACCACCAAAACCTAAACCCCCTTCCTTGATCGATCTTAAGATGATCGCTACGCCTTCATTTCTCGCTCAAATTCGCGTAAGTTCGTCTTATTCTTCCCCTCTAGGCTTCCTCTATCCGTATTGGTAATAAAATTACCGTCTTTCTCGCTTTTTAAATTATCCATCTTTCTCAAGGTGAAATATATTCATCTTTTATTACCTAATTGTAGGTGGAGACTACTAGGAAGGCTTAGTAATCGATTAAAGACGCGAAAAGGTAACGGTGAAGGGTTACTCGATATCATTTACGTGTTTTACATGCTTTATATGCTAGAATTCGTATTCGATTACGATTAGTAAGTTTAGGAATTATGTTATGGATGATGATTGTTGTTATTTGATGATTGTTGATGCTGAAGTTGATATTGATAGTTGATAGTGAATTATGAAAATTGGAAATGATAGAAATGGTGTTGTTGTTCTCGGGTGGACTCGTGCAGTTTCACTGCATTGACCCCTTTTCGTAAAATGATCATATCTCCTTCGTTACTTGCTTGTTTTGGGCTTGTGACCATTCGTTGGAACCGTAAGAGGATAAGCTATCATCTCAATTTGAAATTATTCATTTCCATATCTAAAACTCTAGTTATGACCCTTTGAAGTGGACCCTTGTTTTAGTTAGTTTCCAAAGTTTGTGTGTGTAGTTGTGCTCCGAGCCGGGGTACCGGCCGCCTCCCTCCACACCGGCCTGGAACACGGCTGTATTTTTCTTATAAAATCTCTAAAACTCGTAATTCATATTAGTTCGCATGATTCGTTTATCGTATAATTTTACGTAGTGACTTATAATATTCATGTTTTGGATATATGATATTTCTTTCGCTTGTATCACATGTTTTGTGACGGTTTTTGGTATGTCCCTCTTTCAGTCAGTTTTTACAAATGTTACGGTTTGAGCACTGTTTTGTCTTGTGCTTTGTACTCTCAATCCCTTGGCTACCTTCCCGTTCGTAAGGCTGGAATGTCGGAACGGAGAGGTATCCTACTGCTTAAATGCATGTGTTAGTGGGCATACGACGACGTTGTTGGGAGTTGAACGCTATGCGTTGATCGACCCGGCCGTCAAATGTTGTGTACTTGCGAGGTGGTGTTATTTGCATGTAGCGTACCGCTTGTTATGAGGCTTGTGCTCTTTTCCGCCTCTTTCGTGAATGTATCGACCGAATTTGGGGTACTTGGCGTCTATGATTGACCGAGTCTTGGATGCGAAACGTTTATCGCATGTCGAATCGGAACACGTTATTCCGAGAGTCCGGCCAGGTTTAGATTAGGAGCCTTATCGTTCCTACCAGGAGGAAATAGTCTACATATACGAAATGTGATCGTGTATGCGTTCAGGGAAATGTGATCTCGTGGATGCCTTTTAATCATACTTGCCATGTACACGGTGCTAGTGCGTTTCATTTACCGTGAGAGTTGTCGTCTGTGTCGTCGTTCTTTGAATGCGTGATTTCATGATATTATTCATGGTCATTGCATGATTGGACACCGTCAATGTCTTGGTTCGTGCATGGATGATAATATGTTGGATTTATTGTGATCATCGCATGACTTGACTTGGTTTGTCTGTCGAGTCTCAATCTTATCAAACTTATACCGCTAACGGTGAGATGCAAGCCCTAGTGAGCGTATTCGGTTGCCTAAGAGTGTCTTCCCCGAGTCTTTGAATAACATGATGGATTCGGATTTGTATTTCATATGCTCTTGTCATTATCTATCGAATTGCCTATCTATTCTTATCGTATCTCACATGTATATCTATATATGTATGATTTTACTTTTGTATTTCCTTCTATGTACGTTTAATGTGATATGGCTGAGAGAACCCGGAGTTACTCCCCACTGATTGTGGCGTTCATGTTTTTCATGAATGAACAGGTTGCTTGCATGGATGACTTTTTGCTTATGTTATTTTGGGTTCGGGTGTGAGCTAGCGGGCGTTGTCCCTGGATGAAACACCTCTAGACGATTTTAGCTTGTTTGCTAAACACTTGTTCTTTGTTAACATTTTGAGAGACTCCGTCTCTTTGTTATATTCCGCACTTAGTTTGTAATGTTTTGGCACTCCTCGTATTTTCTATCTTGCATGTATAAAAGTTTTAAAAACTTCTTATTTCCGCTATATAATTCACATGCTTGTATGTTTTATATTTCCGCATTCGCGAGGGTTGTCACACCTTTTGCATGATAGTTAGTGCATCATATTCCGCCTAAACCAAACCAGCTACTACTTAATTGCATGAAAATTGACTCATATAGATTGTATGTTAATTATCATGGACATCCAGATGTCACTCAAAATTCTAAAAGCTATCATCTTAAATTATTCATTCTCAAAATGCTAGATCATTCGTTCACTTAAATGAATAAAATTAAAGCTGATGGACCTTCCTCTAAAACCCAAAATTGAGATTAGTCTTTATAGGGAAATCTGCTATGACTCCCTTCTTCGTCGGTAGGCATATAGGACCTTACTCTCCATATGATCCCTTCTACGTTGGGTAAGTTGTATGTGTTGACCTATTTTACCTCAACATTATAGTCCGAGTAATAAATCGTGATTATGATGGACTAAAGATAGAATTTACAGAAATTTATCGACGAGGAATTCTAAAAGTAGAATTAGCCAAGAAGTTGGCTTATCAATTTACAGAAATTGAGTCTTGCGATCATTTATATAATACTTGAGGGAGGTCAATTGTATAAATGCAAGAGTCTTCGCATTAATCGGTTTTGCATTAGACTTAATTAAAACGATGAAAATGCTTATTATGTTTTATCTCCTTTTCGTAGTGTAGCATTCATTTATATCGATAAAACTGTTATAACAAATGGCTGGACATGCTGATGCCCCTATGCCAAGTGCCACGCTCGCACGCGAATCCTGGCTTAAGATGTTCATGGACAACATGAATCAGTACACACGACTGATGAATTACGGGTCCAACTTTGCGGACTGGGAGGCTTCATTACGGAATGCTGCCATAGCTGACGGTAAGCTCAAGTACTTGACTGAGCCACTACCGCCTAACCCAGGCCCCAATGCAGGAACAAATGAATCACTTGCTTATAGTGATTTCGTAATGGAGGCGGGTGCGATAAAGAACGTACTCATCTTTTCAATGGAATCCAATTTGCAAAGACGATTCATTGCCCAAGGTGCAAACAAGATTTTCACCACGCACACTAACGAGTTCTCAAAAGCACCGCAGATCGTTATGTATGAGCTTACCACTCGCTTCTTTGAAGCGAAACTCCAGAAGGGCCAACCGGTTAGCCCACACATTCTCGATATGATCAACAATCTCGAAAAACTAGAGGCACTTGATTGCAGAATCAAAGAGAGCGTGGTCATTGACCGCATGTTTCATTCACTTCATGATGGTTTTGCCCAATTCAGGGCAAATTACTATATGAATGATTTGAAGAGAAATCCTCATCAGCTACACTCAGTTCTCATACAGACTGAGAAGGATCTGAAATTGAGTGGGAGCCTGAAGCAGGACGTTCTCATGATTGCAAACAAGCGTAAGGGTAAGGGTAAGGGCAAGGCTCAGGCCGACCTAGCTGTAGGGAAGCCGAAGTTCAAGAAGCCAGGAAAGGGCAAGAGTGGGCCTGGTGAGACTAGCAGTAGTCCACAAGGCAAGACAAAGAGAAAAGAAAACATGGAGTGCCACCATTGCCACAAGACTGGGCATTCGAGGCGGAACTGTCCCGTGTATGCTAAAGACGTAAAAGCAGGCCGCGTCACTCCTGTTGGTATGTCTTCTTTTATTCATATGATTGAGATTAACCATGCAAGTTTCGGAACTTGGTTACTTGATACTGGTTGTGGTTCTCATCTGTGTAATCATTTGCAGGGCCTAAGAAACATCAAAACTCTCGAAAAGGGTGATGTAGACCTGCGAGTGGGGAATGGAGCAAGAGTAGCTGCCGTTTCAGTGGGAACATATGTAATCCAACTCCCAAGTGGATTTGAGTTATTTTTAAATAACTGTTACTATGCACCTAGTTTATCTAAACACATTATTTCTGTTTCCGTACTCGATAAGAACGGTTTTTCATTTGTAATAAAGGAGAATAGCTGTATTTTCTCCTTTAACGAAATGATTTATGGTAAAGCAGTTTCCATGAATGGGATTTATGTTTTAGATCAAACCACAGATATATTGCATGTGAGTAATAAAAAGGTAAAGGTTGGTGACAAAGATCAAACCTATCTATGGCATTGCCGTATGGGACACATAAATGAAAAACGCGTGAAGAAGCTCATTGACAATGGGACTATCTCCCCATTTGACTATGCATCATTTGGCACGTGTGAATCATGTCTCATAGGCAAAATGACTCGAATTTCCTTCAAAGGTGTTGGAATGCGCGCTGCTGACCTATTAGGACTCATACATACTGATGTGTGTGGACCTATGTCAATCAACGCTAGAGATGGCTATAGATATTTTATCACTTTCACGGACGATTTGAGTAGATATGGATATGTCTACTAAATGAAGCACAAAAGTGAATCCTTTGATAAGTTCAACGAATACCAGAATAAGGTTGAAAACGAGCTGGGGAGAAAGATTAAAGCACTACGTTCAGACCGTGGTGGCGAATATCTTTCGAATGAGTTTGATCAACACCTTAAAAACTGTGGTGTAGTACTACAGTTAACTCCACCTGAACCACCTCAATTAAATGGTGTGTCCAAACGGAGAAATCGAACATTACTTGATATGATATGGTTCGATCCATGATGAGTCACACGGTAGTGCCTGATTCATTGTGGGGCTATGCTCTTTTGTCAGCTGCTCTTATACTTAACCGAAGTCCATCTAAAGCTTTTGACAAGACTCCATTTGAAATGTGGAAGGGAACAGTCCCTAACTTGTCCTTTATTCGGGCTTGGGGCTGCGAGGCTTATGTCAAGTGGAGACACGAGGATAAGCTCGGCCCGCGATCGGTCAAGACATACTTTATTGGTTATCCAAAAGGAATGTTTGGTCATTACTTTTATTCGCCTACCGAACAACATGTTTTTGTTGCGGCTAGTGCGAAGTTTCTAGAGAAAGAATTTCTCGAGAACAAGACGAGTGATAGAACCTTCGATCTGTCAGAGATTCAAGAACCAACAACCGAGCAACCGATGGAGGAAGATGTTCCTTCATCTTCTGCTGCGGTTAATATTCCTGAGGAACCTAGAAGGTCGGGTAGAGTCTCCATACCTCCAGACAGATACATTGGTATGGTCGAGGAGAACGATAGAGACGATGTTTTGCTCCTAGAGAGTAAAGAACCCACTACCTATAAAGGAGCCATGACCTGTTCCGACTCAAAGCTATGGCTTGAGGCCATGCAATCCAAGATGGACTCAAAGCTAGTTGATTTGCCTGATAAGGTTCGGCCTCTTCAGTGCAAATGGCTTTACAAGATAAAGCATTTTGTAGAGGGACAACCAGACACCTATAAGGCACGACTAGTGGCAAAAGGTTTCACTCAAGTGCAAGGATTGCATTATGTTGAAATTTTTGCACCCGTAGTCATGCTGCGTTCCATTCGTATAATCTTAGCGATTGCCGCTTTTTATGACTATGAAATTTGGCAGATGGATATGAAAACCGCCTTCTTAAACGGTTATTTGGAGGAAGAGTTGTACATGGTACAACCCAAAGGTTTCATAGACCCTAAAAATCCTAAGAAAGTGTGCAAGCTTAAGCGTTCCATTTATGGACTTAAGCAAGCTTCTCGGAGTTGGAATCATCGTTTCGACCAAGTCATAAAAGCAAATGGTTTCACTCGATCGGTTGAGGAACCATGCTTATATGTCAAGTCGAGTGGGAGTAAAATCGTTTTCTTGATATTGTATGTTGATGACATACTCTTGATAGGGAATGATATTCCTCTCTTATCTTCGGTTAAGGTATGGTTAAAGAACCATTTCCAGATGAAAGATCTGGGCGAGGCACAGCGCATATTGGGTATCCGTATCTACAGAGATAGATCACGACGGATGTTATCACTCAGTCAGGAGTCTTATATAGATAAGATTCTTGACAGGTTCAGCATGACCAACTCCAAGAAGGGGTATCTTCCAATAACGTCTGGGATGCATTTGAGTAAAGCTCGGGCACCCAAGACATCTGAAGAGGTCGAGCGCATGAGTCGAATTCCTTATGCGTCAGCAATAGGATCGATCATGTATGCCATGATATGCACACGTCCAGACGTGGCATATGCTTTTAGTATGACCAGTCGGTACCAAGGCAATCCAGGTGAAATACACTGGATGGCTGTTAAAAACATCCTTAAGTACCTACGGAGGACTAAGGATTGGGTATTGACTTATGGTGGAGAGACTGAGCTTTGCGCAACCGGTTACGCATATGCTAGCTTCCAAACGGATCGGGATGACTCAAAATCTCAGTCTGGGTTCATATTTACTCTTAATGGCGCTGCGGTCAGCTGGAAAAGCTCCAAGCAGAGTGTTATAGCAGATTCTACGACTGAGTCCGAGTACTATGCCGCTGCAGAGGCTGCAAAGGAAGCTATATGGATGCGTCAATTTTTACAAGCACTTGCCATAGTTCCTAGTTCGAATGACCCAATCACCATCTATTGTGATAATAGAGGTGCCATCTTCCAGGCTAAGGAGCCTAAGTCTAGCAAAAAAATCTAGACATGTACCTCGGAAGGCTCACATGATCAGAGATTACGTGGAGCAAAAGGAGATAGTGATAGACAAGATTGCTACGGATGATAACATAGAAGATCATCTCACTAAACCGTTAAGACATGATAAGCATGTAGGGCACATTACTTCCATGGGAATTAAACGTGTTCCTGAGTTGTATTAGTTGTTTGTATGAATTAGATACATCTTTTTCATATACTAATAATAACTTCATCGTATTGTTTTCATATTTTGTTTTTCATGTGGATTGTATGGACAACATTGAATACCACAAAGTGAACTGAATAACATTATATGTATTTTGGTCCGTAATTGCCTACATGAGCTGATAACTCTGGCTATTATATTGTTAAGTCGATTGATGGTGGGTTCAACGGGTCATAAGTCAAACTGTTGACTGATCGATCACAAATACGAGTTATAAGGATACCTCGTAGGACATTGTAATTCGTGACGACATTGTGGAGTCCTAAATGTTTAACAACATTCGGTGCCAGGTCGTGGCTTGGACGTCCATAGTGTTCCTAGAGTCGATTCTTTTGACTATCGACTGTCTCTTGAGATTAAGGCAGTTTTTGGGTGACTTTGGTTTCTTTCTCACGGTCGACCGTAATAGGAGGCCAAGCAGATTTTTAATGGGTCATTTCATACTGAGCTTACATCTGCAGGATTCGAGTTGAGGAAAATATCCAACCCTTTATCAGGTTTTGTTATTTCTCAGGGCCACTCGAGGAGTAGTAACTGAAATGCATGGCCATGCTCGAATAATGATTCGTTTATCAGTTGAGTTACTCTCTAGTCGGGAAAACCACTCTTGATACTGATCACTTGTAAAATACGACCTTTGTGAATGCGGACTTTGCAAATTGTTTTACATTGAGTGGGAGAAATTTAAGGATATGAGAATCGGTTATCGCACATACACTTGTAAGGACAAGTGGGAGATTGTTGGAGCTAGTGTCCTCCACAGTTAGTGTGATAACAGCTAAGGTTCACAGGGTATACTTTGTATTATAATCAGTTGATTAACGTTTATCGATAACGGTTGGCTTGCTAGATAAGTTTGACGTTATTGTCATACAGATGGCGGTGATCAACTGATCCCTAAAAGTCACACCTAAAGGATGTGTTTGAGAGATGTGATTATTTGAGAAAATAATCATATTGATGCCTTATTAAATGACTAAAAGGTTAGTCGATGTATTTGACTAAAAGGTTAGTCAATGTGATGATGATACGATTATTTAATAACGATTAAATAATGTTAGCTGGTAATTGAATATAAACTGTTATATTTAATCAATGTATATAATGTTGGTCTAAACTAAATGTAAATTGTTATATTTAAGTTGGCGGATATGTATTACACGATATTATTACAGTGTATTGGTCCGGCATTACTCGGTTTATGTGACGGTCCATTACTAGTAATAATTAGAATACATATTTCATTATGTACATATTAAAATGATATGCTAACTACCTAATAGAGGTTGAGTTAAATAAGGAAACTAGGTTTTTCCTTCTTTCCTTGGGATATCACGGCACAAATGGAGGAATAAAAGGGAGAAAAATTTGTTTTTCTAAGAACCCTAATTGGACTCCTAAGGTTACGGCACAAGTGATAAAGAGAAAAAAAATTCAGATTTTGATCTCTCTCATTCATCGTCATATTGATCATCATTAAACACACAAAATTAAAAGTAATTTTTAGGTATTCGTTCTAGCACGACGAAGGCATTTCTTGAACCATCTTGGGTGTAACGATTAGGAGAATACCTACTTTGGTATTTGTTCTTAGGCCTTTTACTAGGACCGAAGGTTATTTCTTAATCTCTTGTTTTATTATGCAATTTCATTTATGACTATAAATTCATATAATTATAATTTCATTATAATCCGAAAAATTTAAAGGGAAGTATACCGTTATTTCCCATAGGTAGAACCTCCTTAAGCTGGTACATCTATACCCAGTTTCATCTAGGTGTGTGTAGTGATAAGTGAATATTTGTATGATTTTAACCCCCATTTTAGCTCGGTTTTATATGTCGTTTGTGCTTTGCTAAGCCATTTTATGAGCTAATATCGTCTTCTAGGCGAATTCCTATGTTCTAACCTGTTTTGTAGGGAAAGTGAGGTTTCTAAGCCCTTTTTCTATATTCCCGAGCATTTGCCTAGAACCCGACGATTTGAAGAAGCAAGCTTGACCATGTCAAAGGCATTTCAAGAAGGTTCACCAATTCAGAAGAAAGAAGAAATAAAGACGATGTCGCAGTTGTCGGAAGATCGATCAATTAGGCGGAAGAATTCATCGCTTTACATCAAACCCTATCAACAAACACGATTGAAGAGGTCAAGGGGGATGATGGAAGTCAAGTCATAAGCAAAGGGAGATGAAACGATAGTCAAAGCTTCTAGATGACAACTTACCCGATCGGGTAAGTGTGTACCCGATCGGGTATCCCCGCTGCTTCGAGTAAATTGCTTCAACTTCCTTCTTTTGTCCTATATGTTCAATGCTCGACCCCTTCACCACGAAACCCTAATGCTATATAAAGGATGCTCTAGCTACTCTTCTCAACACACAATATCTCATCTCACACACAACATATCTTCTCTTCTTACATTTCTCTTTAGTTTAGAAATTCTAGTTTAGATCATTTTCTTCTTTTGTCTTTAGTTCTTAGTTTATTTCTGTCCATTCTACATCAAAACCTTAGTTTAGATCAATAAGAATTTCAATCTTTGTAATCTACTTTGTTGGGTTCAAGTGTTGTAATTCAAGGAACGATTATTCTATGTAAGGGATTTCTATTACTGTTATCGCTTTCGTTGTTGATCGTCACCTAGGTATTTCTAATTTATCCTTTGTTTAATGTCCTTATTGTTTTCTATTTGATTATTATCTTCTATTCATATTATCTTAGATTCATTTTTGTATTGTTATAATCGTAATTTCATTTCTTAGATTATCAATTAGCGTCATTATTATCGCCACATAGAGAGTCTTAAAACATTGTCAAAATCAACTAAACATGTCAATCCTAGTTTTTATTATCACCATCATCTTAGATATAAACATTATCACGAGTGGGTAATCACCTTTCTAGGGTGTAGGGTAGCCATGTTAGATTGATTAAAAGATGATAATTGCATAAAAGAAATTGTGCTTTTAAAACATTGTGTCTATGCATGTTTGGACTTTAACGATAGTTGACGATTCCTGATCAAAATCATTGACTAGCATGGAATTATTTTCCAAGGTAGAGATACGCGAATTGAATAGACAAAGCATGACATGGTGGATTAAGACCTAGTAAATTGCCTAAAAGCCTGCTAGACCATCTGATCTATGATTGTAATGAACACATCATTCTTACGAACTCACAATGAATTATTTGCATGTCCTAAATCCAATTTCATCAATATGTCAATCTACATGTGTGAACCAACTTCCCTAGATGCTTTTCATTATTGTTAATTCATCATTTGCCTTATTGCTTTAATCTTCAATTGCTTTTATTTTGTTTTTATTTATGCCTTTTGTTAGTTTAAACATCATAACTCCAAAACCCAGAAACTCGTTAGATAAAACTCAATTGTGAGATAATTCACATTCTCTAGGAAACACCATCTCCCTGAGGATCGACCCCTACTTCCCTAATTACATTAATTTGTTATTAGCCTAGTCTGGGTAATTTATCTTTGTATCGGGCTTGCGACAGGTCTGGTCAAATTTTGGCGCCGTTGCCGGGGAGCACGGTTTAGTTTTCCTTTTTCTTTTGATTTTTATCGCAATCAGTTTTATCTAGTCTTTAGGAACCCAAATTCCTTTAGACCTCTCTTGATTTTTCATCTTAGCTTTTCAATCTTATGCCTAGATCTTCTAGACTAGGGACCCCCTATCTCTTTAGACCCCGAACTAGAAAGGACTCTGCGTAGGAGACTTAAGCTATTCAACGAAATCTCAAAAGCTTCTGATACTTCAAGTTTAGATCGTATTCGTGAGAAATACTCGGATATCTTATCTAATCTTGAAGGAGAAGAAGATCCATTCTCATCTCCATTCTACAAAACCAACCTTCTTTCAACCAACACTCCATCTTCATCTTGACAAAAGAAAATGGTTCGACTTCGGACTATTCCAAACCCACTGCAGATACACTTCCAAGGGGTATCGCTACACCTCAAATCACAGCCCAAAACTTTGAAATCAAACCTGCCTTCATCAATTTAATAGAAAGAAGTCAATTTGGTGGCAATGCCACAGAAGATCCCAACCTTCATATCCAAAACTTCTGTGACTATTGCTCCACAATTAGACAAACTGGAGTATCCGAAGAGCAGATTAGGGAAATGCTCTTTCCCTTCTCTTTAACAGGAAAGGAAAAACTCTGGATCAATAGTCTTGACCGAGTTGCCTTAGGAATAGCCGACTGGGATGGTCTAGCTCTTGCTTTCTATCAAAAGTACCTCCCACCAGAACGAACCGCACTCTTACGGAGTCAAATCACTGGATTCCGTCAGAGAGGCGATGAAACCCTTTACGAGGCATGGGAAAGGTACAAAGAATTACAGAAGAATGCCCTTAACATGGCCTTGATTCATGGTTCTTAGCTTTCACCTTCTACAACGGTTGTTGTTGCGAATCGCGTCGTATCCTCGACTCCGCTAACAATGGTCGTTTTGATCAAATCGATGTAGAAATAGCTAGTACAACTATCGAGTCAATGGCAATCCACGACTCTCAGTATAGCAACTCACGTGCTATGCCACTCAAAACCAAGCAGGACGATTCAAGTAAAGTAGCACTCCTAGAAGCCCAATTAGCCCTTCTGCAGCAACAAGTAGGAAGCTCTTCCCAATCAAAGGAACATGTCAACGTCACTAACCACGTAGTGATATGTGAGATATGTGGGGTTGGAGGACATAGTTTTCAAGAATGTAGGAATTCGTTAGAGCAAGTCAATGCCTATCAACCATATAGGCAAGGCAATGCTTTCTCAAACTTCTATAATGAAAACACAAAGAACCACCCTTTCTTGTCCTACAAAAGCACCAACATTCAAAATCCCCACCAACAGATTCAACAACCATTCACACCACATCAACAGAAGCCTTACAATCCACCTGGTTTTCAAAACCAGAGACCTTCATTTCAACCTAACTTCAATCAACCTTACCAAAATCAACCTCAACACCAACCACCCCAAAATTAAGCCAGCCTAATGACTCAAGCTTGAGAAAAATTGAATCCATGCTTCTCCAAGTTGTTCAAAAAAAAGATTCAATGTTTGCTCAACTTCAAAAGAGTGATCAAGCTCAAAGTGCTGCCATCAAGATGCTTGAAACTCAAATGGCCCAATTGGCTGCCTCTAATGCCCAAAGAAAACAAGGCCAACTCCCACCTCATGGTGAGCAACCGAGGGACACTGCTAATGCTATCACCCTTAGGAGTGGTACTACTTATAAGGAACCTCAGCAACCCAAAGAACCAATAGTTGAGCCTAAACAAGTAGAGAGACAAAAAGATTCTCAACCATCCACCGCTAAGGAAGCGGAAAACAAACCTGAAAAGAAGGATGAACCTGAAAAGGAACCCATCAAAATCCAAGTTCCATTTCCCCAACGTTTGATGAGAAATCATAAGGAAACCCAGGTCAGCAAATTCATGGAAGTAGTCAAAAACCTCCAAGTAACGGTTCCCTTCACTGAATTAATCACTCAAATCCCTTTTTACACGAAATTCATGAAGGATATCTTAACTAAGAAAAGGACTTTAGATGATGTTGAAATCATAGCATTCACAGCTGAATGCAGTGCTTTATTGCAAAATAAGTCCCCTCCTAAGTTAAAGGATCCTGGTAGTTTCTCTATACCTTGCACTATAGGCACCTACACAATTGATAAAGCTCTATGCGATCTAGGTGCTAGTGTAAGCGTCATGCCCTATTCCATCTGCAAAAAATTGAATATGGGAATTTTCAAATGCACTAGTATCACTCTGCAAATGGCAGACCGTTCTCTAAAACAACCTATGGGAGTTTTATAAGATGTGCCTGTCAAAGTAGGAAGATTTTTTATTCCCGTTGATTTCATCGTGATAGATATGGTTGAAGATTCGCAAATCCCTATTATTTTAGGAAGGCCATTTCTACACACTGCGGGAGCAGTAATCGATGTCAAGAATGGAAAATTGACACTAGAAGTAGGTGATGATAAAGTCACATATAGCTTAAACAGTGTAATGAAAAGCCCTATGCTTGAAGAACCTTACTGTTTCCTTGATATTGTCGACTCAATCATTGATGAATCTCTGTATCCATCAATAATTGAGGATCCTTTAGAAGCAATCTTATTGTTAGAGGATATCTCTGAGAACGACAATTTTGAGATCACTGAGCTAGAAAAGGACTTGACTGGAAAAGAGATACCGTCTGAAGAAGTTGAAGAGTTCATTAGCTTAATTGATGCTCCTGCCAAGGCAGAAGTACATAAACCTGAACTAAAACCTCTTCCCTCAAATCTAAAATATGCCCTTTTAGATTAATCTGAATACTTCCTGCAACAGGAGTTCAATGCCAAGCTCAAAGACAAGACCAATCAACCTATGATCAGCCTAACCAGGATTCAATGCCAAACCTACCCTATGTCAAAAGCTATCTTAATGCATTGTATAGCCCAGGCCCAAGCAAGCAAGCCAAGACACGAGCCAGTGGTAGCCATGACACGAGCCAAGACCAACCAAGCCACAAAACAGACTCACAAAACAAGCCAACAAAACCTTTGGAAACTCAGCCAGCAGCAGTGCCTTGGGGAGGGTCTCAGGGCAACTTCCAAGCTTAGGGACTCCAAACCAACTATGGGGCATGGTACTAGGGAGGGTATACTACCTTTTTGTCCAGGAAACCTTCCTCAGAAAACGTCAAGAACACCCCTCAAAACACAACCCAAGTGAACCAGTCCAGTTACAACCTTACATGTAGCAGTTTAGCTGTTTTGTCAAAACTTCCTCTTTCAGCCAATCAAACAAACCTAACCAACCCCCAAACCTATGTCTTGGGAAGGTCCTCTACAACTTTCCCCAGGACTTCCCTTCCAAGAAACAAACACACAAAGAGTTAGCTTAGGGACAACTTCAAACTGTCCAGATTTCAGCCTTTTGTGCAGTAGTTAATATGTCACTGTCAACCTTCCCCTTTTGAACAAACAATGCGTGAGGTACCTTCAGCACATCTTTGGGAGCCTTCCTACTTCAGTTTGGTTCACAAACCCAAGCTTGAAAGTCCACTCTTCACCCAAGACACACCTGATCAAACAATTAAGGAAGATTGTCTCTTTAGAAACTACTTTCTACTTTATCTACTTTATGTCAGAATTCTGCAAGTTTGTAGCTGTTATTTTGTTTCATGTTGTAAGCCCTTATGGCCCTAGATGTATCCTAAACGTCTGAGATGTATCCTTGTTGCCTATATAAGGCCTTCACCTAATGAAATACAAATCAGATTTGAAGTAAAACATAAAACTGAAACCTTGTTTCTGTTACAATCTCTTGGCTGTGTGCTTGAGACAACTTCCTTTGCTTTGTGCTTGGAAGTGAGCTTAGGTCCTTAGCTGTGTGCTGGGATCAAGGTTCAACCCTCAACCATTGGCTTTGTGCTTTGGTTAAGGTCCTATCCTTGTTCTTTAACAATCAATTCAAGCAGAAACAGAGTACTTGCAAGTGTTTTAATCTTAGCTCAATTTGTCATTGTTTAGTTGTCTCTTCTGAATAGTTTCAGTGCACTTCCCAGTCATAGTGAGTGCTCTCCTAGATGAAAATCAGTTAACCTCACTATTGACTGTCTTGAAAAAGCATAAAAAGGAAAAATGATATAAACTTGAAGATCTGACTGGCATAAGCCCAGACTTTTGCATGCATAGAATCAACTTAGAAGAAGGCCAGAAACCTTGTGTTCAAGGTCAACGCCGTCTTAATCCCAACATGTAAGAAGTAGTTAAAACTGAAGTTATGAAATTGCTAGATGCTGGCATAATCTATGCAATCTCTGACTCGAAATGGGTTAGCCCTGTTCAAGTTCTTCCCAAGAAAGGAGGAACAACTGTAGTCAAAAATGAAAAGAATGAGCTCATCCCCACAAGAATTGTGACGGGATGGCGTATGTGTATTGACTACAGGAAGTTGAATCAATCGACTAGAAAAGATCAGTATCCTCTACCCTTCATTGATCAAATGCTATAGAGGTTAGCTTGCCACAAATATTTCTGCTATCTAGATGGTTACTCAGGTTTTTTCCAAATTCCTATCCACCCTGAGGACCAAGAGAAAACCACCTTCACCTGCCCCTATGGTACTTTCGCTTATCGCAGAATGCCATTTGGCTTGTGTAATGCACCTGCCACTTTCCAGCGTTGCATGACAAGTATCTTTGCAGATTTTGTTGAAACTATCATGGAAGTATTCATGGACGACTTTAGCGTCTATGGCATTTCTTTTGATAATTGTTTGACAAATCTATCCAGAGTTCTAAAACGCTGTGAAGAAGTCGACCTTGTTCTCAATTGGGAAAAGTGTCACTTCATGGTGAACGAAGGTGTAGTTTTAGGACACATCATTTCTGAGAGAGGTATAGAAGTGGATTGAGCTAAGATCCAAGTTATTGAACAACTGCCACCACCTGCTAATGTAAAAGGAATCACGAGTTTCCTTGGCCACGCCGGTTTCTACCGACAATTTATTAAAGATTTTTCAAAAATAGCCAAGCCCCTAACTGAGCTTCTTTTCAAGGATGCACCTTTTAATTTCACAAAGGAATGCCTTGAGGCATTCAACAAAATCAAACGTGCTTTAATCACCGCACCTATAATCCAGCCACCTGATTGGAATCTTCTATTTGAACTAATGTGCGATGCGAGTGATTATGCCGTAGGAGTTGTTTTAGGGCAAAGAAAGGAAAATTTCCTTCATGCAATTTACTATGCTAGTAAAACCTTAGATCCTGCCCAAATCAACTATGCAACCCCCGAGAAAGAACTTCTCGCCATTGTCTATGCCTTAGACAAATTACGTTCATACCTTATAGGATCTAAAGTCATTGTCTATACTGACCATGCTGCCTTGAAATATATGCTTTCAAAGAAAGAGGCAAAACCTAGACTTATCCGATGGATCTTACTCCTTCAAGAGTTTGATCTAGAGATCCGGGATAAGAAAGAAGCAGAAAATGTAGTCGCTGACCACCTCTCAAGGATAAGAGTAACTGAAGTAGGATTACCAACGCCAATTAATGATTCGTTCGCTGATGATTCATTAATGGCAATTGCAGACTCTTCTCCTTCGTATGCTGATATTGCCAATTTTCTTGTCAGTCGCCAGCTACCTTCTGACCTTTCTTATAACCAAAGAAAGAGATTTTTGCATGATGCGAAATTCTTCGTTTGGGATGACCCTTATCTTTTCAAACAGTGCTCAGATAGTCTTTATAGACGATGTATCCCCCAGTGGGAAGTTAAAGGAGTTTTAGAAGGATACCACTCATCTACTTATGGTGGTCATCATGGTCCGTCCAAGACCGTAGCCAAAGTCTTACAATCCGGGTTTTTCTGGCCCTCGATGTTTAAAGATTCCAAAGACTTTGTTATGGCTTGTGATGCTTGTCAACGAATAGGTGAAATATCCAAGAGACATGAAATGCCTCAAAACGGCATATTAGAAGTCGAAATATTCGATGTCTGGGGTATTGACTATCAAGGACCATTTCCCTCTTCTAACGGAAATCGTTACATTCTAGTCGATGTCGACTATGTCTCGAAGTGGGTAGAAGCAATTGCCACTCCCACCAATGATGCTAGAGCTGTGATATGGCTATTTAAGAAGATCATCTTTCCACGTTTTGGTGTACCCAGAGCCGTGATAAGTGATCGAGGAACTCATTTTGGAGAAAAGCAGTTAGACACTCTGCTTGCCAAGTATGGTGTGTATCACAGACGAGGATTAGCCTATCACCCTCAGACCAGTGGTCAAGTAGAAGTCTCAAACAAAGAGCTCAAAACAATTCTTCAGAAAGTAGTCTCAAGATCTAGAACCGATTGGAGTAATAAGCTCGATGACACCTTATAGGCTTATCGTACAGCTTTCAAAACCCCGATTGGAACATCTCCCTATCGATTGGTTTATGGACAGGCCTGTCATCTTCCTGTCGAGTTAGAGTACAAAGCTTACTGGGCTATCAAAGAACTCAACTTAGACACTAAGCTTAGCGCTGATAGACGACTTTTGAAACTCAATGAGCTAGAAGAATTTCGTTTACAAGCTTATGAGAATTCTAGGATCTACAAAGAGAAAACGAAGCGTTGGCACGACAAGAGGATAATTAGAAAAGAATTTAATGTCGGTGACCAAGTACTTCTTTTCAACTCCCGTTTGAAATTTTTTCCAGGAAAACTTCGATCACGATGGTCTGGACCAATCACTGTCACCTATGTCAGCAAATACGGTTATGTGGAAATAATGGCTAGCAATGGTGAAAAATTCAAAGTCAATGGACACAGACTGAAACTCTACTATAGCATATCTATCATCGGATGCTTAAATATTGTCTATATAGAGCATCAATCCCCAAACTAGATGACTTCATAGAAAAAATTCGTCGAGCGAGACGTTAAACCAAGCGCTTCTCGGAAGGCAACCCGTGTTTTCCCTTTCTTTTTGCATTTTATTTTTGCTTTCCCTTTTTTGTTGTTTTGTTAGATTTGTTTTCAGATGAAAGAGTCTTTGAAGAATCTATAAAGACCTTCCTTGTCAAGTCCAAAAGACTAGCTTGGGGGAGTCTGCGCTCACTAGTAAGCTTCACTTTTCTTTCATTTATTTCCTTTTTTACCCTTCTTCCCATTAAGCATCTCGTTGCATATTTTGTCTTTGTGCTCACATTGAGAACAATGTGATGTTTAGCTTGGGGGAGGGATTGCATTTTCCCATTTTGCATTTTAGTTGCATTTTAGTTACATTTTAGTTGTTTATAGTTTTCAACGTTTTGAATAAAGAAAAAAGAGAAAATTAAAAATTTTGAACATCATTGAATGCTTTTCATGCTTTGCTTGCTTGTTTACTATGCTATAATGTTACATTTCCCAAACTTAGAGCTTTCAAAAGATAATGATTCGATATTCATTGAATTGTGCATACATGGGGAAGTCTTGTACACAGTAGGCATGGAATGAATCTATAGATGAGTACGCTTGATCTTGACATTTGACAAGTTACATATATTGTAAAGTAGAACCTCCTTAGACTGGTACATCTATACCCAGTCTCATTTAGGTGTGTGTAGTTCTCCTTGTGATGTGTGTCATTTCAAAACGCATAAGTATGGTTCTCATTTCATTTCTATAAGCATCGCATTCATGATTCACTAAGATTTGAAGCTTTTTCACTTTGAAATACCCCTCGAAATAAGCCCCTTCATACAAATGATTCACAAAATAATAGCTACATATAAAAACTGCCTACCTTTTGAGCTAGTAGCTAGACTATGGTGTATGGGTGCTCTTCTGAGAAGATTTTGTTCCTTAATGTCAAAGTGAATTTGGAGAACGAAAAATGTTCAAGAAGTGATGTTCAAAATAAAAAAAAAAGAAAAGAAAAAAAAATTATGAAAAAAATCGAAAAAAAAAGAAAAAGAAACAAAAGAAGAAGTTGTGAGTATCTCCTCAAAATGTCAAATCAATAAAAGGAGTTTACCCTTGTGTTTCGTGTGTAATAAGCCAATCCGATACTTCTGGCTTCGTTATTCGTCTTTTGGGAATTAACCGAAAGTTTGGATTGAGTATTCATTTATCATTGGTCAGTTGCTAGCTCATTCTAACCTTCACATTGACCATAACTATTTGTCCACCTTTCACCCATTTCCCAAGGCCTTCTTCTTATTTTTCGGCTTCTTTTCTATGTGCATTGTGATCTTTGACTTGTGTTTTGAATTGTTTGCCATATTAGACTGCGGACACATTTTCATAAGTCGTAGATAGGTGAGTGTCTCAAAATACATTTACACATAAAGAAATCACCTTTTGCATACAATGAGTGTTCGAGTGTGCCGTAAGAGTCCATTTGTCAAAAGATCATGCAACAGCCGAAAATTCTATAGTGAAATTCTTTGTGCTACGCCGTTATGTAAATCTCAGCCATGTTTATGTATCATTCTTCCCCACGTTGTTTTTGGGTTATGATTCATTATGTTTCCAAAAGTTTTACGTTGAGATTTGTTTCTTGATGGTGTAGTAGCCAATGCTTGCAACCCTTGTCCTGGTATTGTTTGTTATGTTTGCTTGAGGACAAGCAAAGGTTTAGCTTGGGGGAGTTTGATAAGTGAATATTTGTATGATTTTAACCCCCATTTTAGCTCGGTTTTATATGTCGTTTGTGCTTTGCTAAGCCATTTTATGAGCTAATATCGTCTTCTAGGCGAATTCCTATGTTCTAACCTGTTTCGTAGGGAAAGTGACGTTTCTACGCCCTTTTTCTATATTCCCGCGCATTTGCCTAGAACCCGACGATTTGAAGAAGCAAGCTTGACCATGTCAAAGGCATTTCAAGAAGGTTCACCAATTCAGAAGAAAGAAGAAATAAAGACGATGTCGCAGTTGTCGGAAGATCGATCAATTAGGCGGAAGAATTCATCGCTTTACATCAAACCCTATCAACAAACCCAATTGAAGAGGTCAAGGGGCATGATGGAAGTCAAGTCATAAGCAAAGGGAGATGAAACGATAGTCAAAGCTTCTAGATGACAACTTACCCGATCGGGTAAGTGTGTACCCGATCGGGTATCCCTGCTGCTTCGTGCAAATTGCTTCAACTTCCTTCTTTTGTCCTATATGTTCAATGCTCGACCCCTTCCCCACGAAACCCTAATGCTATATAAAGGATGCTCCATCCACTCTTCTCAACACACAATATCTCATCTCACACACAACATCTCTTCTCTTCTTACATTTCTCTTTAGTTTAGAAATTCTAGTTTAGATCATTTTCTTCTTTTGTCTTTAGTTCTTAGTTTATTTCTGTCCATTCTACATCAAAACCTTAGTTTAGATCAATAAGAATTTCAATCTTTGTAATCTACTTTGTTGGGTTCAAGTGTTGTAATTCAAGGAACGATTATTCTATGCAAGGGATTTCTATTACTGTTATCGCTTTCGTTGTTGATCGTCACCTAGGTATTTCTAATTTATCCTTTCTTTAATGTCCTTATTGTTTTCTATTTGATTATTATCTTCTATTCATATTATCTTAGATTCATTTTTGTGTTGTTATAATCGTAATTTCATTTCTTATATTATCAATTAGCGTCGTTATTATCGCCACATAGAGAGTCTTAAAACATTGTCAAAATCAACTAAACATGTCTATCCTAGTTTTTATTATCACCATCATCTTAGATATAAACATTATCATGAGTGAGTAGTCATGTAACAACCCGAAAAGTACCCAATTTTCTAGTAAAATTTCTTAAGGATACTTTTCAGCAAGGTTAAGTTTTTAAAATAGAATTTATTGTTTCGAGTCGTATTTTGAAATTCCGAGTTCGTATTTGGAATTTCTGAGAGATTTCATGAAAATCCCGTTTTTAGTCATCTTTGACTTTCTTGACTTTTTAAGTCGTCTTTGACTTTTTCTTGACTTTTTAAAGTCGTCATTGACTTTTCTTGACTTTTAAGTCGTCATAAACTTTTCTTGACTTTTAAGTCATCTTTGACTTTTCTTGACTTTTAAGTCGACTTTGACTTTCGTTGACTTTTCCCGACTCACCTCGTAATTTTAAAGACCGAAATTTTATTTTGAAAAATAATAAATTTTTTTATTTTATTAAGATTTATTTGAATTTATGATAATTTAATATAATTATTTTGAATTTATTCGGGATTAAAGAATAACTTTTACGATTTAACCCCAAACGTCATTTAAATATTCTCGAGTCAACTTAAGTCCCGAAACAAACCCGGAACCCGACTCTTGCATGAGTCACACGCCCCATGTCACCTATTTTCCACTCATGTTAGATCTTTTAATTAATATGATTAAACTAATAATAATATATAAGATATTTGTAACTTTATCGGTCTGTCAACTTAAATTCCGCAATCGCTTAAAAACAGACCCGATTTCTCTTCTTTTCTCACGTCTCTTTCTCCTCTCTTAAGCTAGATATTTTCCTTTCTTTTGTTTACAATAACATAATATCAAATAAATATCTAGATATTTCATTAAACTATTATAAAACCGAATAATATCTAATTAATTACCGTAATATAATAATTAAACCCGAGTCAATCCCGTAACAACAATTTCAAAACCCGACTCCATATTTCTTCTATATGTACACGGCTCCTCTCACACTTACTCACTAACAACTTTTCATTTTACAATAAATCAAATTAAGATCTAATTAATCGTTCTTCATCGTTCTTCATTCGTTCTTCGTCGTTCTTCATTCGTTCTTCGTCGTTCTTGAGCAAAATAATCATAAAACCTTCATTTCTTAATTAAATCCGTCCTAACTTATATTTCTAGAATCTCCTCTTCGCTCTCCATCTTCAAGTACGGTTTAGTTTCAATTCCGACAAAATCGTTTTCAACACTTTAATTATGGAAAATCAAGTTTTAATACTAACAATATTATTCTTGTCATTTCTTATAGAGGAA
>JAIUZE010075259.1:0-11615 GCA_022085475.1 Heliosperma pusillum
GAAATGGTTCTTTAACCAAACTTTTACCGAAGTTAAGAGAGGTATGTCATTCCCAATCAAGAGTATGTCATCGACATACAATATTAGGAAGACAATCTTGCTCCCACTCGACTTTATATATAAGCATGGTTCCTCGACCGATCGAGTAAATCCATTCTCTTTTATCACCTGGTCGAAACGATGATTCCAACTCCGAGAAGCTTGCTTAAGTCCATAAATGGAACGTTTAAGCTTGCATACCTTCTTAGGATTTTTAGGATCAATGAAACCTTCGGGTTGTACCATGTACAACTCCTCCTCCAAATAACCGTTTAGGAAGGCGGATTTCACATCCGTTTGCCAAATTTCATAGTCATGAAAAGCGGCAATAGCTAAGATTATCCGAATGGATCGCAGCATAACTACGGGTGCAAAAATTTCATCATAGTGCAATCATTGCACTTGAGTGAAACCCTTTGCCACTAGTCGTGCCTTGTATGTATCTGGTTGTCCTTCTACAGAATGCTTTATTTTATAAAGCCATTTGCACTGAAGAGGCCGAACCTTATCGGGTAAGTCAACCAGATCCCATACATCATTCTCATACATAGAGTCCATCTCGGATTGCATGGCTTCAAGCCATAGCTAAGAGTCGGAACAGGTCATGGCACCTTTATAGGTAGTTGGTTCGTTACTTTCTAGGAGTAAAACATCATCTCTCCCATTCTCCTCGACCATACCAATGTATCTGTCTGGAGGAATGGAGACTCTACCCGACCTCCTGGGTTCCTCAGGAATATTTACCGCAACCGATGATGAAGGAACAGTTTCCTCCATTGGTTGCTCGGTTGTTGGTTCTTGAATCTCCGACAGATCGAAGGTTCCATTACTTGTCCTATTCTCGAGAAATTCTTTCTCTAAGAATGTCGCACTAGCCGCAACAAAAACTCGATGTTCGGTAGGCGAGTAAAAGTAATGACCAAACATCCCTTTTGGATAACCAATAAAGTATGTCTTAACCGATCGTGGGCCGAGCTTATCGTCAGTTCTCACATTGACATAAGCCTCGCACCCAACCGAATAAAGGACAAGTTTAGACCGTTCCCTTTCCGTAGTTTCATACTGGTGCTTGTCACAGCTTTTAACGGACTTCGGTTTAAGTATTAAAGCAGCTGACAAAAGAGCATATCCCCATATGAGTAAGGCACAACCGTGTACTCATCAGATCGAACCATATCAAGCAATGTTCTTTCTCCGTTTCGACACACCATTCATTTGTGTTTCCAGTGGAGTTAACTGTAGTACTACCCCATTCTTTAATGTGTTGTCAAACCTTCCGGAAAGATTTCGCCACACGATTCGAACGTAGTGCTTTAATCTTCCTATCCGCTGGGTTTTTTAACCTTATTCCGGGAATTCCTAAATTGTCAAGGACTCACGTTATGCTTCATGTAAAGTTGACTAACATATCTACTCAATCGTACGTGAAAGGGATAAAAACCTTATAGCCCTCTCCAGCGTTGATTGACATAGGTCCACACACATCAGTATGTATGAGTCCTAATAGGTCAGCAGCGCGCATTCCAACACCTTTGAAGGAAATTCGAGTCATTTTGCCTATGAGACATGATTCACATGTGCCAAAAGATTCATAGTCAAATGGGGATATATTCCCATTATCAATGAGCTTTTTCACGCGTTTTTCATTTATGTGTCCCACACGGCAATGCCGTAGATAGGTTTGATCTTTGTCACCAACCTTTGCTTTCTTATTACTCACATGCATTATATCTGTGGTTTGATCTAAAACATATATTCCATTTATGGAAACAGCTTTACCATAAATCATATTGTTTAAAGAGAAAATACAGCTATTATCCTTTATTAAAAACAAAAAACCCGTCCTTATCAAGTACGAAAACAGAAATAATGTTTTTCGACAAACTGGGTACATAGTAACAATTATTCAGCAATAACTCAAAACCACTAAGGAGTTGGATTACATATGTTCCCACTGAAACGGCAACAACTCTAGCTCCATTCCCCACTCGCAGGTCCACATCACCCTTTGCGAGAGTTGTGATGCTTCTTAGGCCCTGCAAATGATTACACAGATGAGAACCACAACCAGTATCTAGTACCCAAGTTCCAAAACTTGCATGGTTAATCTCAATCATATGAATAAAATATGACGTACCAACAGGAGTGACGCGGCCTGATTTTACGTCTTCAGCATACACGGGACAGTTCCGCCTCCAATGCCCTGTCTTGTGGCAATGGTGGCACTCCGTGTTTTCCTTGCTCTTTGTCTTGCCTTGTGAGCTACCGCTAGTCTCACCAGGCCCACTCTTGACCTTTCCTGGCTTTTTGAACTTTGGCTTCCCTACAGCTAGGTCAGCTTGAGCCTTGCCCTTACCCCTACCCTTGTTGTTAATCATGAGAACGTCCTGTTTCACGCTCCCACTCAATTTCAGATCACTCTCAGTCTGTACGAGAAGTGAGTGGAGCTGATGAAGACTTTTCTTCATATCATTCATATAGTAATTTGCCCTTAAAAGGGCAAAACCATCATGAAGTGAATGGAGCACACGATCAATAATGATCTTCTCATCGATTTTACAACCAAGAGCCTCCAGCTTCTCGACATTCGCGATCATAGCAAGAATGTGTGGGCTAACCGCTTGGCCCTTCTGGAGTTTCGCTTCAAAGAAGCGACAGGTATACTCATAGCTAACGATCCTCGGAGCTTTCGAGAACTCGTTAGAGAGAGTGGTGAAAATATTGTTTGCACCCTGGGCTATGAATCGCCTCTGCAAATTGGATTCCATTGAAAAGATGAGTACGTTCTTTATCGAACCCGCCTCCATTACGAAATCACTATAAGCAAGTGATTCATTGGCTCCTGCATTGGGGCCTGGGTTAGTCGGTAGAGGCTCAGTCAAGTACTTGAGCTTACCGTCAGCAATGGCAGCATTCCGTAATGCCGCCTCCCAGTCCGCAAAGTTGGACCCATCATTCTTCAGTCGCGTGGACTGATTCATGTTGTCCATAAAGATCTTTAGCCAGGACTCGCGAGCGAGTGTAGCACTTGGCATTGGGTCGTCTGTACGTCCAGCCATTTGTTATTTTAGCAGTTATATCTTTATATAACGGATTCAAGAAACTGTGAAAAGAAGAAAAATTATGATAAGTTTCATCGTTTTAAAATTAAGTCTTAATGCAAAAACTGTTTAATGCGATGACTCATGCATTTATACAATTGACCTCCCTCAAGAATTATATAAATGATCCCAAGACTCAATTTCTGTAAATTGATAAGCCAACCTCTTGGCTAATTCTACTTTTAGAATTCTCAGTCGATAAATTTCTGTAAATTCTATCTTTAGTCCATTATAATCCCGAGATATTACTCGGACTACAATGTTGAGGTAAAATAGGTCAACACTCACTACTTACCCAACGTAGAAGGGGTCATATTATGACTTCCGACGAAGAAGGGGCTCATAGTAGTTTTTCCTATAAAGACTAATCTCAATTTTCATTTTAGAGGAAGATCCCATCATCTTAAATTTAATTCATTTTAAGTGAACAACTTTCTAGCATTTCGTGAATGATTTAGACTAAGGTGATGGCCCTATGAACGAGTGACATCTGTATGTCTAAGATGAAAATTCAAACTATATGAATCATATTTCATGCATTTTAGGTGGTTTGGTTTAGGCGGAATATGATGCAATTATTTAACATGTGAATGAAAAACAAAAGAACGAAAAATACGTAAACTATTACAACGGTCCTAGTGTGGCCTATCTACCAAAATGAACAGTAAATACAAGTTTGGAATCCATCCTTATGGACCCGAGAAGCTTGCTTGATGTTCCATCTTGGTCCATGAAGCGGGAGTGAGCATCCGATCTCCGTCTTTAGTCTTCTTAAATTACATTTAAAAATTACAAAATAAACCTATTTACATTCTAATTCCAAAACATAATTAAAAGAAAAATAAAAGGAGATTCGAGATCTCAAAATTTCATCCAAACCATGTTTCCATCATTACGAAAACATGATCAACTAAGGCCACACTAGGTATTACATTTTTCAACCAATTGCAAAATTACGTAAATAAAACCATTCATTCATTCATTCATCCGACAAAAATAAAATGCATCAACTATATAAATTAATTCTTCAAGACATAATTCTGTAATTATGTAGAGTAATTTATCCAAACCACCATTTTATACGATCAAAATTATGTGACAATTCCTTAATTGCCCACAACAATTTTAATCTTCCATAATCCATTTTATTTTAAACCTTTTTAAAATAATCGGGTATCATTATTGTGAACCTTTTCACAATAACAAACAAACATTATCTTTATAATGTCAAAAAAAAAAACAAATAATTTTTTTTTCCGCATTGTTCACTGTTCACGTGAACAGTACAAGTGCCCAAAATTTTTTTTCTTTTATTTTCTCACGGTTTAACAAAAACCGAAACAAATAACAATAAAAATAAAAAAAAATACTGCTGCACAGCAATAAAAAAAAACATGAATTTTTTTTTTTTTTAAATTGAACAGTAGCAGCACGTACTGCAAAAAAAAAATTTCGGTGTTGTCAATATTGCTAGATCGGTACAAAATTCAATATCTAATCGTTATTAAATATTGATTCAAACTAGATTATTCAATTTAACCTTTTAAAATGAACATCTAAATCATGATTAAATCGATTATCCATATATTCATTTAATCACAATCGCTTTGAACATCATCAAAACAATAGCAAAACAAAAACAACAACAAAACAAAACCAATCCATCTTATTTTAATTAATCCTTATCAAATTAAAACAAGTACAAATTTATTATATTGAATTTTAACCTTTTAAAATAACAATATCAATAAATCAACAATGGAAAAACAAGACCAAAAAAAATTGAATCAACACGGCAAAAGAAAAAATCCAGCCGTAACAAAATTTAATTTTTCGGTATTATTTTTTTTCTCAAATTTATATTTCATAAAATGAAAAACATATAATATAATTTTGTAGCCTTATGCTCTGATACCACTTGTGGGAAATAACTGTTTACATCCCCTTAAAATTTAGGATTATAACAAAATTATAGAATATGAATTGCGAGTCATAAATATGAAAACGATATAAAATATAGAGAAAACGAATTGAACCTTTGGTCCTAGCAAAATCGGCCTAAGAACAGATATCAAAGTAGATATCCTCCTAATCGTCTCACCCAAGATTGATCGAGATATGCCCTTCTCCTTTGCTAGAAAGATTATCAAAAGTTACTGTTAACTTTTAGGGTTTTGTGTTTAGTGTGTGATGGAGGCACAAGTGAGTGTAGAAATTAGGTTAGAATTTTTCTCCTACTCTTACCAATCTCACGGCTCCCCTAGGTCTTATATGAGGAGATTTAGTCTCCTCAAATAACTACCCATTGACCGGAAAAACCGAGTGTATCTGGACACTTTGTTTCGGTCATTTTAGCTTCCAATATAATGTAATATATTATAATCGTCATTTGTCAAGGACCGACATTATAATACAACATTAATTATAAATATCCGTATATTTATAATTTGCCAATTAATTATAACGGTTTATGTTTAATTAGCTTACATTATATACAACAATTAAATATAACATTTTATATTCAATTTACGAATTACAGTTAATTTGTCTCAGCTAACTTTATTTAATCATTATTAAATAATCGTCTCATCATCACATTGACTAACACTAGTAGAAAAAGTGCCATTGACATCGCCATAATAACATCACTTCTTAATAAAAACGATGTAAATGATCTAACATTAGTAATTTACATTATTTTTAAAATAAAAACGATGTTAGTTATTTTATTTTTAATATATACATCAGTTGTTAGCATCGGTTGTTTTAAAGTCGATGTTAATTTTTTAAGTTACATTAGTTTTTAAGAACCGTTGTTAAATTATTTGGATGATACATCGATTAATTAGTAAAACGATGTAAAAAAGTTTGACTGTTCACAACTATCAATCGCGTAACTTAACTCTAGTAATAAAATAAACCGATGGACCCTTCACTCCTTTAGTTGGCTCATTTCATAAATTCTCACAGAAACCCTAATTCTTTCAATAGCCTGCCAGATTCATCCAGGTATATCGATTCATTCCTTTAATCCTAACAAAATTTCTTCAATTCCTTTTTTTTCTCTACTGTTTGCTTTTAATCAACCCTCTATTTTTAACTCAATTCAAGTAAGTGTCTCCCCCTTCTCTCGATCTATTCACCCTTTTTAGTTTTTTATTGTTTCATTTTAAGATTTTTATTCTTTACATCCATATACTGATATGTTTTATGTAATAATTGAGATTTTTTTCTTATTAATTGATTCTCGTTTTAATCAAATTTATGTATCTTTGATCTGGGGTTTATGCGCTTTTTTATCGATTGGTATGATGTTTTCTGGATAATTATTGTAAATTTATGGAATATAATCTTTTTGTGCTGTTTAGTCTATCGATTACTAAGATTTTTGGAGGTTCATATATCTAGGGTTTCATGCAATATTTTTTTTCTAGTTTTGCTGGATGTATTTGATGGAATACTTGATCTGTGTTTATTTTGCTCTACAATGAATATTAGATTGATTGTTGATAAGCTAAACAACTTAATCTTTAAGAATTATCATACTTGTTTCTGGTTTGAATAAATAATTTTGACTATTGTAGCGATAAAGACGTCTTTGGATCTAAACGCATTGTTGGTACCCTTGTATACAGTATTTGGTACTGCCTTATGTGTCTAATCTTTTGATTTCACCTTGTAAGTGAATTTGTGAGAGTGTGTAGCACTAGATGTGCCTTAATCAGGTTTATCTTATGATGTCGGTTTGAAGGGAGTGTTTTTGGATTGTTATAATTGGCATCTTGAATTTTATGTTTAGAGTGATTTTTGATGGGGCCATGGTTATGCTTTCTTGTTGCAGCCATGGGGGGTTTTATTGCTGATTGCAGATCGGGAGTCCATGTCGATTGCAAGCTGAACATCGAGGTTATATCTATATGATATTTGGTATACCGTGTGGTCTATTGTTGGACATAGTTTTCTTAAAATATTAGGTCCATCATGAATTAAGATCAAGGGATTGCTTTGGTAGAACGTTATATCTCTAGCTGAGTTGAGCACAATTTCGTACCTGAAGCACTATCTGTTTATGTGATGGATTCTGAATAACCATGAATTGTCTTCTTCTTATTCTAATAGCATTGTTATATATGTTCAACCAAGGTAGCATGGTTGTCTTACTTGGTCAGTTGATTGTCTTATGCAATGAACTTGTGTGAAAATCAATCTAGAATATATGATTTTATTGTTTCAATAAAAGTTTGATGAAGAATTGTTGGTTTTATTACAGTTGGAGTTGATCTACTACTCTAGTTTTGTGTAGAAATGTGACTTTCGTAGGTAACAGTAACCCGTCAGGTTGATGGCAGCTTACCTGATTTAAGGGCAATGGAGAATGCGATCTTTTGGATGTGCTGCAAATGTCAGTATATTGATCTGCTTGTTATTTGAATAATAATACTGAGCATGTAATTAGTATTTGTGATTCATTATACATGAGATTGCCTATTTGACAACATATATGAATAGTGAGGCCACTCGTTTTACATTTGAAAATGGCGAGTGACTTCATACATGAGATATAGCGTAGATCATGATGGTTAGTTGTACATACTTGATCGGTTTAAAAGGGTTGTTAAAATACAAGTGTTTCTAAGTATAATTCTTTCTCTACTCATCGACAGTTCTACTCCAATCATCGCAACATTTGGTGATTCTTGACTATCTTGTTGTATTATAATCTTGACTCTGTATGCATATTTTCTTATTTATATTTTGCTTTGATGACATCCAGAAATTCTTGATGCTTCTGTAATAGGGTAAGTCGAGCACTCGTTTTCACTTATACATACATACTATCTATTTTATATAGTTTCAGGAAACGGGTCTGCCGCATTTGGCCTAATTACTCGCCTTTTTTAGACATGGGAAGCCTGTCCAGAGAGTATATAGGTGGTGTTCTACGCAAGTGGTACAGACATGGGAAGCCTGTCATGAGAGTATATAAGTGGTGTTCTACGCAAGTGGTGGTGTACGCAGACATATATGGCTGATACTAATGATGAATTGTGAGCTTTTTCAAGCTGAAAACTCAAAGCAATGTGGCTAATTGGAAGGAGCTTAAATATACAAAACATATAGGAGTACTACACTATTACGTTAGTAATTTAATTTCGTTTTGTTTGTTATCACCATCATTATTTAGTCAGACGTATTCTACAAGTATCTACTTATGTGTAGATTTAAGAATATTTATGTTCAAAACACATGTATATTTATAATGTAATTTATTAAGATTATGGGTTTTGGAATTGTAATTTTTTTTAATTGATTGCAGTTGTCATTTGAGGCATTTTCCCAAAAAAACGCCTCAAATGTAATTTTTTTTATTAAAAAATATACTTCTATACATCGGTTTTAGTAAATAAACGATGTAAAAAAAGTTGATATTTACATCGGTTCGCAACAAAACCGATGTAAATTAGATCCTATTAACAACATATTTACATCGGTTCTGCACCAAAACGATGTAAATTAGACGTTATTAACATCGGTTTTACATAGAAATCGATGTACATTAGTTGCTATTAACATCGGTTTTTCATAGAAACGGATGTAAATTAAATGCTAGTAATATCGGTTTTACAACCGATGTTTTTGTTATTAATGCTATAAACAACGCCCCCAGAAACATCGCCAAAAACCGATGTAAATGGACCTAAAAAACCGATGTCAATGGGACTTTTTCTACTAGTGTAACCTTTTAGTCAAATACACTGACTAACCTTTTAGTCATGTAATGGGGCATCAATATGGTCATTTTCTCAAATAATCACATCTCTCAAACACATCCTATAGGTGTGACTTTTAGGGACCAGTTGATCACCGCCATCTGTATGACAATAACGTCAAACTTATCTAGCAAGCCAACCGTTATTGATAAACGTTAATCAACTGATTATTATACAAAGTATACCCTGTAAACCTACAGAGATTTATTTATGTTATTGCACTAACTGTAGAGGACACTGGCTCCAACAAAAATAGTACAAAATTTCAAGCTTTTCTTTTCAATTGTGTTTGAACTCAATTTTTGGACTTGTAATGGCAATTTTCCTTTTTTTTTGTGAGAAGTAGTAATAGCAAGTGATGATTGGACAATTACATGGCCTCGAGAGTCACCTAGGAAAGAGACCAATGAATTATCGCTACATGGGGATGGTCAAGATGGTAAATTCATGCCCTTGACTAGGCTATAGGAAACGGTGCGAATTAACACTAAACTTACACATTAAAGGGTGTTTCAAATCTATTTTAAAAGACAAAGTGCTAAGTAAAAAGAATATCTACAAAGGCGTATCATGCTTGTCAAGTTTCCAAATTAGGTATTTCAAAAAGTTTTCCTAAAGGAAACTACATGCCATGAGCTAGTATTAAGCAACATATATACAAGCTAATGCAAGTGCTCTAATAGACTACGTGACATACAATATAATGAAACCTCGTAACAACACATAAGTCACACAACCGCCAATTCACCAAAAATCACATCGCTATCATCAACAAATCCTCAAAACCTCTCGTATGATAAGAAGTATAGAAAGAAAGAAGGGGAAGAAATAGGAGCGATCATACCATGGCGGTCTTCTTATTCCCTTCAATAAGTTTCTTAGCAATGTGTAGCAGATCTATGTATGGAGGTTAGAAGAAGAACAATGCAAATATATACAAACTATAATATATACAAGCTAATTTTTAGGATTTTTAAAACTTGTTCAATTTTTTTGAATTTTTGAATGGTTTTAAATGTAAAAGAAAGACATGTTTTTGGAATTTTTTCTAATTATGAAAATAGTTTCCCATCCCCCACATAGGAACATACATTGTCCCCAATGTATAAAATGAGATTATTGAAACAAAAGAAAGACATGTTTTTGGGATTTTTGAATGTTTTTCAAAAAGGAAAGAAACATATTTTTGTGCGTTTTAAATGTTTTGAAAAAAATAAAAACTTGTTTTTTGGGTTTTTGATTTTTAAGATGTATTCACAATATATATGATGTATACAAGGGTTAGTGATGCAAATGCACTAAGTCTATATGAAATGCCTGTACTAATAGGTATGACCAAAACTAAATGCAAAGTGAAATAATACAATTAGTGCATGATCTAAGTAAATGCAAGCTAAACTGAATGTGTCATTTTGGAGTCTGGTTGTGGCGGTAGTGGGCATAAATGCGCTGCCCCTCATGGGGGTACCAACCACAGGAAAGTCCAAACAAATTTGGCACCTAAAATGCAACTACGTGATGCATGAAAACTATAACTAAATGCAATGAAAGTCTAAACTAATTGTCATTTTGGATTTTCCCAAAGGGAGCAAATGTTTGGGGCCTGAATGTTTCTAGACACCCGCCTCCATTTTTGCTGATGCCAACCAATACACAAAAACAAATAATTACAAAAGTGCAAATAATGTCAAGAGACGAGAGGAAAAAGGAAACACACAACATAAGGGAGGGGGTAGATGTAACTAGGCCACCTAGCAAACCCTCCAACTCTTTAACCAACCATCAATCATCATATTTCTCCTCATCATCATTCCCCCGCCCACCACCACCATCTTCTTCCCTGTTTCCCACGCTTCAATCCACGGTCTCCATGCACCCTACTCCTCCTCGTTTTCCAAAGTTCGGGTATAACACCCTCGAATTTGCGGAAAGATAAACAAGTAACTTAAATAAATAAAAGATGAGAATACGTTTTTAATAGGTTCACTTTAGTGAAAATCGGTAAATTTTAAAACCGGAACCTACCATTAAATATATTCATCATAACAAAGGTGTCTTAAAGAAAAAGGTTCATAACAAAAAGGAAATAATATTATACATAAGCAGTATCTAAAACGGGAGACATATCTCCCTAATAAACACGGAAAAAAAAGAGTGTATTAAATAATAATACAATCCTAAGAACCGAATATAGGTCCAAGGTAATCCTTCACTCGCTAGCTCGTCAATGTACCCAAGTATGCATCACAAACCTGCCAACCGCATTAAATATAAACACGGAAGCCACAGTCAGTGGGGAGTAACTCCGAGTTCTCCCAGCCACGAAATGTCGATTTTAATAAAACATGAATAACATAAAAGAGATGTATATGGAAAATACAAAACCTTAACATATACGATATGCTTTTCATGTTATGAAACAAATAACTAACATATAACCTAACATATGAAGGATAAGCTACTCATGCAAGCTATCATGTGAATCGGTTAACAACCTATACCACGAGGTAGGGAAGCTAGTATCTTAGCTCAGAGATTACATTTAAAACATGGCCATAATACCCTCGACCCTAATCATACAAGCTATCATGTGAAATAGTTAACAACCGGTAATACAAACTCTATCAACCTTAGCCGGCTTGCATCTCACCTTCTAAGATTCATAGAATCATCAAACATGAAAGACCAATACGTCTAGAAACAG
>JAIUZE010075260.1:0-24023 GCA_022085475.1 Heliosperma pusillum
GTATAGGTAGACTTAATTTCATCCTGGTAGCACGTACGATAATAATACGGTTCTAGTCTAAACCTGGCCAGGATCTCGGAATATAACGTGTTCCGATTCGACATGCGATAACATTTCGCATCCAAGACTCGGTCTTACAATATATATGCCGAGTACCCCAAATTCGGTAGATCAATTCACGAAAGAGGCGGAAAAGAGCTCAATCCTCATAACAAGCGTACGCTACATGCAAATAACACATCCTCGCAAGTACACAACATTTGACGGCCGGGTCGATCAACGCATAGCGTTCAACTCCCAACAACGTCGTCGTATGCCCACTAAAACATGCATTTAAGCAGTAGGATACCTCCCCGTTCCGACATTCCAGCCTTACGAACGTGGAGGTAGCCAAGGGAATGGGAGTACAAAGCACAAGACAAAATAGTGCTCAAACCGTATCATTTGTAAAAACCGACTCAAAGTGGGACATACCAAAAACCGTCACAAAACATGAGAACATGGCATTATATAAATGTAACTATGATAAACATGAATCAATACATGATACATAAGAATTAGACCAAGTTTAAGAAGCATAATAAATAGGAAACATAGATACCTCTCCAAAACAACAAGTTTGGAAACTAACTAAAACAAGGGTTCACTTCAAACGGTCATAACTAGAGTTCTAGACATGCTATTACAGAAATTCCAAGTCGAGGTGATAGCTTATCCTCTTACGGTTCCAACGATAGGTCACAAGCCCAAAACAAGCAAGTAACGAAGGAGATATGATCATTTTACGAAAAGGGGTCAGTGCAGTGAAACTGCACAAGTCACGACCGTGACTTGTATTTCACGCCCGTGACATGTGTTACCAATTCACCCGTGAGCCTTCAACATAAATTCAAACCTATCATTTCCAATTCTCATAATCCATTTCTTATAACTATCAACAATCAATATTCATCATCAACAATCATCAAATAACAACAATCATCATCCATAACATGATTCCTAAACTTACTAATCGTATTCTAATACAATTTCTAGCATATAAGCATGTAAAACACGTAAATGATATCGAGTAACCCTTCACCGTTACCTTTTTGCGTCTTTAATCGATTTCTAAGCCTTCCTAGTCTCCACCCACATACAATTAGATAATAAAAGATGAATATAATTCACCTAGAGAAAGACGGATAATTTAAAAAGCGAGAAAGACGGTAATTTTATTACCAATACGAATAGAGGAAGCTAAGAGGGGAAGAATAAGACGAACTTACATGAATTTGAGCAAGAAACGAGTGAGATAAGATGATTCTAAGAATGGAAAGATTATGGAGGCAAGGGTTTTGGTTTGCTTAAGGAAGAAGAAAAGTTGAATTGTGTTTGTGTATGAACTAGGTTAAGGGAGGTAGTATGAGTTATGTAGGGAAAAAGTCAACAAAAGTCAAACTCGCCTTAAGACGGGATTCTCATGGAATCTCGCGGGAATTCCAAATACGAACTCGAAAATTCTAAATTTAACTCGGAAAATAAAATTTACGATTAAAACTATATTTCACTGAAAAGTAACCGTAAAATATTTTCACTATAAAAATAAGGTACATTTCCGGGTGTTACATCTTCAACTTATGTTAATAAGTTATCTATCGAGCCTACTTCTAGTGAGGATACTTCCATATCCTTACCATCCGGAGAAATTATCTCATGTTCTATTCTTTACCCTAATGTTCCAATCTCTATTGCGGGTACAATATTTCCCGCTAATCTCCTTAAGTTTCCTCTAGGAGAGTTTGATGTAATACTAGGTATAGATTGGCTAGAGTTTTACCATTCTAGGTTCGAGTGTAGAGATCAAAAGATTTATTTAAAGAGTCCTTTAGGAGTTAGAATAACCTATAAGGGATCTCATTCCCGAATGGGTGTGCAATTAATTTCTGCAATGAAGTTGGTGAGTATGGTAAGAAAAGGTCACCAAGCTTTCTTGTGTATTGTGACTTCTACAACTACTTCCTTACCAAAGATTGAAGACGTGCCTATAGTATGTGACTTTGTTGATGTATTCCCCGAAGACTTGCCCGGGATCCCTCCCGAGCGTGATGTTGAGTTTTCTATTGATCTTGTGCTCGGATCTGGACCCATAGCTAAAGCCTCATATCGTATGGCTCCAACCGAGTTGAAAGAGTTAAGGAAGCAACTTGATGATATTAATGAAAAAGGTTTCATTCGACCGAGTGCCTCGCCTTGGGGTGCTCCCGTTCTCTTTGTGAAGAAGAACGATGGTTCCATGAAACTTTGTATTGACTACCGTGAGTTGAACCGAATTACAATCAAGAATAAATATCCTTTGCCAAGAATTGAAGATTTGTTCGATCAACTAAAGGGTGCTTCTACTTTTTCCAAGATTGATTTGAGATCCGGATATCACCAAATTCCCGTTCGTGATGCCGATATACCAAAGACCGCTTTTAGTACAAGATATGTTCACTTTGAGTTCAACGTGATGCCATTTGGATTGACTAATTCTCCCGCTATTTTCATGGATCAAATGAACCGCACATTTAGTGAGTATCTTGACAAGTGTGTTGTGGTTTTCATCGAAGACATCCTTATTTTCTCCAAGATCGAAGAAGAGCATGCTATTCATCTTAGGACCATTTTGAGTGTCCTTCGTCGTCAAAAATGGTTTGCAAAATTCTCCAAGTGTGAATTTTGGTTACCTAAAGTGTCCTTTCTTGGTCATGTAATTTCTAAAGAAGGTGTGATGGTAGACCCTTTTAAAATTGAAGCTGTGGTTAATTTGAAGAGTCCATCCGATGTTAGAGAAGTCCGAAGGTTTCTTAGTTTAGCTGGTTACTACCGTAGATTTGTCAAAGATTTCTCAAAGCTTGCTAGACCGATGACTCAATTGTTGAAGAAAGAAACCAAGTTCGTATGGAATGAAGCTTGTGAAGCTGCCTTTCAAGAATTAAACAAAAAGGTTGACTACGGCCCCGGTGTTGAATTTACCTGAAGATGGTGTAGACTTTGATGTCTATTGTGATGCTTCCAAGATGGGATTGGGTGGTGTACTTATGCAAAGTAGGAAAGTGGTTGCTTATGCCTCGAGACAGTTGACAGTTCATGAAGTGAACTACCATACTCATGATTTGGAATTAGCCGCCATTGTCCATGCCTTGAAAGTGTGGAGACACTATCTTATTGGTGTTCATTGTCGCATATTTACCGATCATAAGAGTTGGAGGTACATATTTACCCAAAATGAGTTGAATATGAGACAAAGAAGATGGTTGGAATTGGTGAATGACTATGATTTTGAGTTGTTATGCCATGAAGGGAAGGCCAATGTTGTTGTCGATGCTCTTGGTAGGAAATCTTCTCATGCCTTGAATGCTATGTGGGTGCTACCCGATGATCTTTGTGCCGAGTTTCGAAAGTTGAAGTTGGAATTCGTGGAACGTGGATTTGATTATGTTGGTGCCATGGTTGCCAAACTTGTTCTTCTCCGCGAGATCCGCGAAATCCAAGTTGATGATCCTACCTACAAGTCTATTCAAGCCAAGCTTCTAGAAGGAAAAGCTAAAGACTTCAAGATTGATGACAAAGGTGTCCTTCGACTCCATGACCGAGTGTTCGTGCCTAATGCTCTTGACTTAAGGAAGCGAATTCTTGATGAAGCTCACCTTTCTCCTTATTCTATCCACCCCGGAGGTGATAAGATGTATAAAGACTTGAAGCTACAATTTTGGTGGCCGAATTTGAAAGGTGATGTTGTGTCCTATGTTGGAAGATGTCTTACTTGCCAACAAGTGAAAATCGAACACAAGAGGCCCGGTGGATTGCTACAACCTTTGGATATTCCGCTATGGAAGTGGGAATCTATTTCCATGGATTTTGTCATGACTTTGCCAAGAACCGTTGGAAGTAAAGATGCCGTTTGGGTTATTGTTGATCGCTTGACCAAGAGTGCCAGATTCATCCCGATCAAGGAGACTTGGAGTTTAGATCGCCTAGCAAAAGCCTATGTTGATAAGATTGTTAGATATCATGGTGTTCCTAAGGAGATCATATCCGACCGAGACCCAAGATTTTGTTCGAGATTTTGGAAGGCCTTACAAGAAGCTATGGGTAGTAAGTTGTTGATGAGTACCGCATTCCATGCCGCTACCGATGGTCAGACCGAGAGGACTATCCAGACTTTAGAAGACTTACTTAGGGCTTGTGCACTCGACTTCCAATCTATTTGGGAAAAGAGTCTACCGTTGGTGGAGTTTTCTACAACAATAGTTATCATGCCTCGATCAAGATGGCTCCTTATGAAGCTCTCTATGAAATAAAATGCCGAAGTCCTATTTGTTGGAATCAATTGAGTGATGTTCGTGACTTAGGTTCCGATGTTCTTGTTGAAACCATTGATCATGTGAAGGTCATTGGTGATAGAATGAAAGCCGCTCAAGACCGACAAAAATCATATGCCGATGTCCGAAGAAGACCGTTAGAATTTGAAGTTGGAGATAAAGTGTTCTTGAAAGTATCTCCGATGAAGGGTGTTAAAAGGTTTGGTGTAAAGGGTAATTTGAGCCCGAAATACATTGGACCCTTTGATATTGTAAAAAGGATTGGTGTCGTAGCGTACAAGTTGGACTTGCCCCCGAATTTGAACAAAGTGCATGATGTCTTCCATGTTTCTCAATTTAGGAAGTATATTAGTGACCCAAGTCATGTTTTTCAAGCTGAAATTCCCGAGCTCGAACCAAATTTGTCTTTTGAAGGGAAGCCGATCCGCATTCTAGATCGCAAGGACAAAAAGTTGAGAAGTAAAGTGGTGCCTTTAGTGAAGGTTTTGTGGAGATGTGTTAATGTTGAAGAAGAGACGTGGGAACCGGAAGCTACTATGCGTATTAAATATCCAAGCCTATTCGATTAAGGTATCTTTCATTCGCTCAAGTTTCGAGGGCGAAACGTTTTCAAAGGTAGGGTGATTGTAACACCCGCAAATGTACCATATTTTTATATTAAAAATATTATACGGATACTTTTAAGCGTAATTTTAGTTTTAGTCTAGAATTTAATTTCCCGAGACTAATTTAGCAAATATGAGTTCGTATTCGGACTTTACACGGAATTCCGTGTGAGTTACGCCTTAAGGCGCTTTTGGGCTTTTTCTCCCATAATTTTCCACTCACCTTATATCTCCATTAAACCCTAACTCCCTCATTCTTTTCCACTTACTCCTTCTTCCTCAACAAGTAACCAAAACCTAAACTCCCTTTTTGATCAAGCTCAAGATCGTCACTACTCCTTCGTTTCTTACTCAAATCCGCTAATTTTCGTCGTACTCTTCCCCTCTTATCGTCCTCTATCTTATTTGGTAATAAAATTACCGTCTTTCCCACTTTTAAATTTATCCGTCTTTCTCAAAGGGGAATTATATTCATCTTTTGTTGTCTAATTGTAGGTAGAGACCTTCAAGACCTCGACAAAGATTACTATCTAGTAGAGGAGGACCTAGACGAGGATTGAAGACGCAAAAAGGTAACGGTGAAGGGTTACTCGATATCAATACGCGTTTATATGCTTTAGTTGTTTTTTACTAAATGTCTAGTGACATTTATTTGATACGTAATATAGCTTGATGTTAGTAAATGTGTTGGAATTAGATGTATAGTTATGGAAATTGTGTTAGTTGATGATAGTTATTGTTTGTTGATGTTTGTTGATGATTATTGGGTTAAAGATGATGATTTTCGTACAAATGTTGTCCCAGCCGGCCGACCGGCCGCCGGTCAGCCGACTGGCTGGGAGTTGGCTGATGTGAAATTGGTGTTACGAGATATTTTTGGTGTTAAGTAAGTCTCAGCCGGCCGACCGGCTGAGACACCCCCTCATTCCTTCTTCTTTTCTCAATAAGTTTATGGTCCAGCCAGGTAGCTGGCAGCCGGTCGACTTGACCGGCTGGATCACCCTGTATTTTTAATGGTTTTCATATGTTACTAAAGCACCAGCCGGGTAGCCGGCGGCCGGTCCACTTGACCGGCTGGCACACGCTGTATTTCGTCTTCTAATTCTTTTCTTATTCTTTCATTTGTAATAGTTTGAACGGTTCATTTGTCGTATAAATTTACATAATAGCTTTAAATATTCATGTTTAGAATATATGATATCCCATTCACTTGTATCGCATGTTTTGTGACGATTTTTCATATATCCCGCTTTTGAGTCAGCTTTACATATGTTACAATTTGAGCACTAATTGTTAACTGCTATGAACTCTCATTTCCTGGCTACCTCCTCGCTCGTTAGACTAGAATGTCGGAACGAGAAGATGTATCCTCAATGCTTATATGCATGTTTTAGTGGGGATATGACGACGTTGTTGAGATGCTAACGCATTGCGTTGATCGACCCGACCGTCAAATGTCGTATACTTGCGAGGTGGTGTCATTGCATGTAGCGTATTGCTTGTTTATGATGCTTGTGCTCTTTCTGTCTCTTTCGTGAAGGTTGACCGAATTTGGGGTACTCGGCTTCTGTGTTTGACCGAGTCTTGGATGCGAAATGTTTATCGCATGTCGAATCGGAACTTGTTTATTCCGAGAGTCTGGCCAGGTTTCGACTAGGACGGTATTATTATCGTCGTCCTACCGGGAGGAAATGAGTCTACATATACGAAATGTTTATCGTGTATGCGTTCAGGGAAATGTTTATCTCGTGGATGCGATTTGATCATACTTTCTATGTACATGGTGCTAGTGCGTGTCATTAACCGTAAGAGATGTTGTCACCGTATTCGTACGTTTGGATGGATGGTTATGTGTTGATTATTTGTGACCATTGGATGACTTGGCGTGGTTTATTTGTCGAGTCTCTATCTTATCAAGTATATGCCGCTAACGGTGAGATGCAAGCCCTAGTGAGTATATGGTTACCTAAGGGTGTCTTCCCCGAGTCTATCTATAATATGATGCTTACCTTTTTTACTTCTTGCACCTATATCTTTATATATTGAAATGCTTATTTATCCTTCTCGTAATTCACATGTATATATATATATATATATATATATGCATGCTTCTACTTGTGTATTACCGTTTAAGTATGTTATTTGTGATATGGCTCGGAGAACCCGGAGTTACTCCCCACTGACTATGGCGTTCATGTTTTCATGGATGAACATATTGCTTGGATGGATTTTGCTTGTTGTTTTTGGGTTCGGGTGTGAGCTAGCGGGCGTTTGCCTCGACGATTCACCCCTAGACGTTTCTTAGCTAGTTTGCTAACAACTTTGATATTTGATAACGTTTTGAGAGACTACGTCTCTTTGTAGTATATTCTACTTTAGTTTGTATTTATTTGACATTCCTCATGCTTTTATTTTGACATGTAAAAAGTTTCAAAAATACCGTATTTTCCGCTATATAAATCGCATGTTTGTTATGTTTTATTTCCGCTATCGCGAGGGTTGTCACAAAGACAGTGTCCCGATTCACATGTAGATTGAGGGTACATAAAAATAAGTCTTTTTACTTCACCTAGTTTTTATCATTGTGTTATTTAATCCCAAATACACAGTGTTTTCGCCACACTTCTGCGCTAGAAATTATAGGGGATTGTAGTTGGTATCAGAGCATGATTGTTCCCGACGCTTATACTTTGATCCTAAAAATACCTAAATAAAGGTTTAAAATTAAAATGGATTAAAGAAATATTGGTAGAAACAGATAATGAATTTTTTTGCTAGCCTATATGTTTGTGATATTCAATGACTAACATTAATTGTATGATGTTTTTCTTTTCAAATATGGATGGTCGTGGCTGTCTAGCAAGCGATTCTCAACTTTCTTAACCAGTCGGAACCAGGATGGAGACTATGGCGCCATACGGTATAGGAAATATAGGTCACTTAGCTTTGCTCACACTGCTAGGCAAATGGCTCAGAACAGACTGAAATACTACAATGAAGTTGTTAACCCTGAGTAGATGTCAATCTGGACTTGAAGGATAGAGCGAAAGAATAAGATTTATGTTGTACCTAAGAAGCATAAGGTGGGACTTGTTGTACACTACTTGGAGAATGAGGCGGACCGTTGGTGGAGACTACTTGGTCCTAGATCCATACTTACTGCTGGATTCGATTGAGCTGAGTTTGTCTCTATGGTCAAGAGGAGGTCCTATTCTAATGAGCTGCGGCACTGGAAAGTGAAAGAGTTCATGGCTTGCAAACAAACAAAACGATCTGTTCAAGCTTTTACTAAAGAGTTCAACAGGCTTGCGTACTTTGGTAGTCATCAGCTGCATAATGAGGCGCAAAATTTCTTTTTCTACCGGCAGACGTGGATGTTGAGGTCGATCAAATCGTTCCCCCGTGAGGCTGATACGGTGTAGAAGATCTACAACCATGCCTTGTGGGTCAAGAAATCACTAGAGCGTGTCAAGGCTAATTCGACACCTGTTGCTGCTTCTTACAAGAGGCCTTACCCCCCCTCCCTTTATCTACTTCTTATGCTCCATGTAAGAAGTTTCATTCCACTAGAGTTTCGTATATTCTTTAATCCTTCTTCTAATCCTTCCTTTCGATTAACTCCGCTCTAGAGTTTGTACTCGATTATTTTCAGTTACTGGGTATAATAAATCCTTCTTGGCCCCTCACGCTGATGGGAGGAGAGATGACAAAAAGATAGATGACGACGCTAATAAGACGAGCTACTGTTTCTCCTGCCGCAAACCTGCACATTTTGGGGAGGACTGTGAGGCGGTTGCTTTTGTGTACTTCTACTGCAAGGAGAAGTGCCACAAGTCTTATCAATGCCTTAAAAGAATGTCGATGAGGTGATGAAGACAAATACTGATGTTGCTGCGGCCGCAAAGACTCGAGCTACTTCTCGACCAAGGGTCATATTTTTGTGATGAGCCAAGCTAACGCTGAGGATAACCCAGATGTTATCACTAATATGTATCTTTTTTCTGGTCATCGTTCTTTTGTATTGTTTGACACTAATGCGTCAGCATATGTGATCTCTTTTAGCTTTGCTTCTAAAGCTTCCTTAGTACCTATTCCTTTTGAGTCCATTCCTATCTCCTTATCACTTGGAGAGACTATATCTTGTGCAAAGGCAGTTGATCTGCCTATCTTATTCGTTGGTTTGATACTTCATTCCACACTTTTGAACTTTAATTTGGATAAGTTCGATGTGATCCTTTGCATGAACTGGCTGGCTTACTACGATGCTAGATTCCATGTCGAGATCAGTATATTATTATGAGAAATCTATGTGGTGCTCGTGTTACTTATTGTCGTTGTCGAGGACATGAGGGTATTTAGATCATTTATGCTTTGAAGATGATGAGTTTTCCAAGGAAATGGTTTTTATTATTCTTTCTTCGGTCCCTAAATCTACTTAGCTTCCTAATCTTGAGGAGGTTCATGTTGTGAGTGAGTATCTTGATGTCTTTCCCAAGTATATTTTCGGGTATTCCCACTGAGCCTGATGTGGAGTTCACTATTGATCTAATGCATGGTACTGGTCATTGCTAATTTCCCTTTATCATATCGCTCATGCCAAGTTGCAAGAACTGCGAAAGTAGTTAGATGAGATGATCGAGAAGGACTTCATTCCTCCTACTTCTTCGCCTTGGGGTGATCATGTTTTATTTGTGAAGACGAAAGATGGTTCCATGCTTCTGTGAATTTATTATCGTGATCTGAACCGCGTGACTGTGAAGAATAAGTATCCATTACCTCGCATTGATGAGTTTTTCGATTGAAGATTGATTTGAAATCTAGCTAACATGAGATTCCTATTCGTGAGTGTGACATCCTGAAAACTGTGTTTAGCTCGAGGTATGGTCATTATGAGTTCATGGTAATGATGTTTGGTTTGAAAAATTCTCCTTTTGTATTCATGGAACAGATGAACCGTACTTTCCTTGAGTTCTTGGCCAATTATGTGGTGGTCTTTATCGATGATCTTCTTATTTACTCTAAGTCTGAGGCTGAGGCTTGTCCTGGGTATTCTGCAAAAGCATAATTGGTTTGCGAAGTATTCGAATTATGAATATGGCTCTTTGAGGCGACTTTTCTTGCCAATGTGATTTCTAGTGACGGTATTAAGGTGGAATCTGCAAAGATTGTTGCTTCTGTTGATTGGTCTAATCCATCTGATATTGAGGAGATCCATAGTTTCTTGGGTCTTACAGGTTACTACAGATTGTTCATCTAGTATTTTACTAAGTTGGCCTGTCTAATGACTCAACTTTTTAAGAAGTAATCCAAGTTCATTTGGTCCCAGGCTTGTGATCGAAGATTCATTTCAAGAGTTCAAGAGACGTCTTACTTCTGCTCTTGTGTTGACTATGCCACAAGATGGTGTTGGTTTCACTGTGTTATGTGATGCTTCTAAACATGGATTGGGTTGTGTGCTTATGGAGAATGGTAAGGTGACTATTTATGTTTTTAGACAGCTGAAAGTTCACGAGGTGAATTACCTACTGTAGTTCATGCCTTGAAGATTTGGCGTCATTACTTGTTTGGTGTGAAGTGTAAGTTTCACACTAATCACAAGAATATGTGTTATATCTTTACCTAGAAGGATTTGAATGCTAGACAGAGACGGTGGATCAAGCTTGTGAATGATTATGATCTTGAGTTTGTTTACTACGAGGGTAAAGCACTATAGCCAATATTGTTGTTGATGTGTTGAGCTGGAATATAGTTTACTCTCTCGTTCATTGTTCTGCTTTGGCTAAAGAGCTGGTTCGTGAGTTTGAGAAGATGAGTATTAGTGTGGTTGATGGTGTTGCTAAGCATGTGTGTTCTCTTTTTACTGAGCCTTATTTTTTTGAGTGATTCGAGAAAGACAGCTCGAAGATCCTTTTATTGTCGAGTTTCTTGTGAAGATGGGTTTTGGAAAAGATGTTGATTTCTCTTTAGATTATTTTGGTGCTTTGAAGTTTGAGGATCGTTGGGTTGTTCTCGCTAATGTTGGCTTGAAAAATAGGATTTTGACTTAAGCTTACAAGACTCCCTATTCTTTACATCCTGGAGGTGACAAGATGTACAAGGATCTGACGATTCATTTATGGTGGCGGCACAAGATAAATGTATTTGTTACGTTCGTTTGTAAGTGCTTGACTTGCCAACAAATGAAGTTTGAGCATAAGAGACATATCGGTTTATTGCAGCCACTACCTATTCTCGAGTAGAAGTGGTTGTAATACTCCGTATTCTGTAAACTTGGTACTCCTACTCGACCGAGTGGATGTCTGTGCTAGGCCGAGTAAGTGGTAATCGGCCGAGTAGTCGAATCTGTCGCTTAGGAAGCTCTCTGCCTAAGTGGCTGAATACTCGACCGAGTGCAGTGTACTCGGCGAAGTGTCTTTTGCACTCGCCCGAGTACACCGGTCTGACAAGGTTTTTGAGCGGTTTTGGATTAAGACGGTTAAGGGGTTATAAATACATTTCGTCGGTTAAAAACACTTCATTAACCAAAAAAACTCTCCTTAATTCCTCCTTAATCACCTTAATCCATTACTAAGCTCTTGATCATCATTGCTGCTAGTCCGAATCATCCCTTACATCGATCTTTATCGTATGTATCTTAATCTCTAGTTTAATTAGTATCCTAAGATAGATTTATTAGAACCTTAATCTGAATTAGGGTTGAGATTAGGATATTAGATTTGTTATTAATGTTAGATTATTGTATGTTTATTAGGAGGAGAATTCATAGAGCATCAGTTCTAGCCATTCTTGCTCTTTATTCTACTTACGGATTTGCTTTGAGGTAGGGTTTCCCTACTCAGTACATTTGTATATTGATTGATATCTGAAGAATCAAGGGCGAGAACACCTAAGAGGGAGAGGGGGTGAATTAGGTGTCTCTTTAAAAATTTTAAGCTTAATTAAAAACATCTTTTTAAACTCTTTGGTCACTTAGACAAAGCTTAGATGAAAGGAAAAAGTGATACTTAGAACTAGAAAGTTAGAAGTATTCAACAACGATTCAGCAAGCAGATGTCACAGTGGAATCAACAGTGAATTCAGAGTGCAGCGGAAATATAAAAACGTAAATAGACAAAACCCAAAGATGTTTTTTAAATTGGTTCGGTCACCACTCCGCGACCTACATCCAACGCTATTATATTAAACATCTTAGAAGTAAACTCATACAACATAAGACCGCGAATAGTAAAACAACTCTTCTACCTACTCCGGTTGCTATTTGCTTAATTCTACTCCGGAATATGACTTGTGCTAAAAGCTACTCCGCTAAGAGAATTCCCCAATCTACTCTGTGCTAATTGCACAAGGCTACTCGGCCAAGAGACTTCCCCAACTCTTTCGAGTTGCTATTTGCTCAAGGCTACTCTGCCAAGAGACTTCCCCAACTCTTTCGAATTGCTATTTATACAAGGCTACTCTGCCAAGACACTTCCCCAACTCTTTCGAGTTGCTATTTGCTTAAGATAACTCTATCTCAAGACTTGTTCTACTCGTTTTGTTACAAGACTTGTGCAATGGTGGAGCTATTGATTAAGTACTAATACGAGATTATCGAACACGATAAGTACATTGTGCAACGAACTAACCCAAAAGAAAAAGACTTCAAATATTTTGCAAAAATAATTAAAATAAGAATGATAAAACTGTTTTTGCAAGCTTTAAAATCGAAGTCGTTTTTCTTGTTTTCAACACTTAAAAGATTTGAAAGTTAAAAATCTCGTTGATAATTTTTCACACTAGAAAATGTGAAACAAGTATAGTATTTATAATGCTCAAGATATGTAAATGAAAAGCATTAAACAACACTACACAACCTTTGTCTTGTTGTTCAAGATAGCTTGTTTGGCAAGACAAAGTGTAGAAGTAACCACCAAGATTACTACACACACTTTATCATTAAAAAAAGATAAAACTTTACATGGACAACTCATGTGAGAAATCAGATTAGTACTCATAAAATGGGTTGGAGTTTTCATCAAGAAACAAGCTATTTTGGTTGACTTTATAGGAACCATAAATTTTGCCAAAAATAGAAAAAGTAAACCACCAATTTATAGTAAATATTTTCCAACAAGAAGACTCTTGTGCTAGACACAATTTCCTTCTCATAAGACTTGATAAAATCAGATTTCTTTGAAAGCTTCAATCACTTAGACGTTTTTTAAAAGTTTAAGAAAGAGTTAAAATATTTTCAATATTCTTCTTTCAATGACAGGTCAGAAATCACTGTGGAATGTACATTGGATTTTGAAGCACTTTGCACTTATATGAGTTTAATGATCTTAATATTAACACCATGACACACTAGTGACAATCTTAATCTGGATCGCTCTTGGACATCTTGATTTAGCAAATGGAGCATCCATCACTATAAGATTAAAAATTTAGAGTCACACATTATATAGACACATGAGATTAATTTGTCTTAAGGCATCATGAACAATACTAATCTAGAAATTGTCTCAACAATTTCCTTCTTTGATGATGTCAAGATAAATAAAATTTAATGTGTCTTTTCTCCTCAGTCCAAGGTCACAGTTTTAATAAGTCTAAACAAGATAAAACATGATGCATACATGATCAAGCTATTTCGGTCAAAGTCTATGATTAACATAAGTAAAATTTCAAATATCTAAGCTAACATATTTACGATAAATACAAGCCTAAGAGTTATTGAGATTACACACGCACACAATTTTAACAACTTCCCCCTCTTGACATCATCAAGTGGAAGAATAAAAGTCGCACATAGTAATTTAAGTCATACAAACAAATTGTTCAACAATTAAAAACACAACCAAGTTTGAGCAAAATTTCATAAACATAAAGCCAATGGAGTAACAAAAGATTAAGGCTTGGCTTAGGCTCGAAAAAGATAGGATAGGCATAAGGTAGGTTTTGGTCAAGCAATGGAACACTAGGCATCGTCATTACCACCTTCGGACTCGCTATTTCCAACTACACCATGAATCATTGTAAGTTATTTCCTCCGCCATTTCCTCATGTACACCCGCAACTTCCAACCTTAATTTCATCATCCTCTTTAAATAGCTCATCATATGAAAGATAACACTCAATTCTTTATTTTCAATTTTAATTTTCTCTTCTTCATCATTTATTTCAATTTTACTCAATTTTTCTTTTTCGCTCATTGATTTTTCACCTTTCTCATTTTTTTTTCTTTTCTCGATTCTTCTTTTCCCCCCCCCCCCCCCCCCCCCCCCCTTTTTTTTCAAAAACTCATCTCCTTTTCAATTCTTTGTACAATTGGACCAATAACAATACCAACACCCATATCATCATCTCCTTCTTTAATATTAGGAGTACCATCATCAACTTTCTCAACAAATTTTGAGCTACCCACTTCTCCTTTGGTTTCGGTTTCATGTAGCGCATTCAAGTCGAATTTCCAATTGAGAACCCGACTTGAAAACCTTCTAGTCTCGGAGGATCTTTGAGAGCAGTTACCAACGGGTTTTCTTTCTTGACATTTGGGTAGTTTTTGTTGTGAAGACTCTGGGGTTCTGGGAGTGTTTTGGCTTTAAACAAATTGTTCACCTAGACTTTCGGTGTTTCTCTCGATTGATGGTGTTTTCGGTTTGGTTTGGGCCTATATGATGCTTGAATTTATTGACGTTTTTTAGAGGCATTATTTTGAGAGTGAAAATGAGATTAACGGTTGATTTGATAGTTAGATGATCATATTAGTTGGCTTCATGCACACAATACATTACCAATTGGAATTTACATGAAGATTAATCATATAATTCATTAAGTATTGACATAATCACATAGTTTAACAAATATATACATCCACTCTAATCAATCATATAGGAAAATCGTCTACTCATAGATTTATGCGCAATCCAATAAACCAATTTCCAACCGAAGTTTTACGAATTATTCTCTTTCAAGCGGTTTTATAAACATATCGGCAATTTGAATTTCGGTTCTAGAAAAGTTAAGACGGATTTGACCATTTTCCATATGATCACGTAAAAAGTGATGTCTAATGTCAATGTGTTTAGTCCTCGAGTGTTGTATCGGGTTCTTAGAAATGTTAATAACACTTGTATTATCACATAACATAAGAGTGAAATCGAATAAAATACCATAATCTTTCAATTGTTGTATAACCCATAGAATTTGCGCATAACACAATGCTGCACATACGTACTCTTTCTATGAATAACGCTTCCGGCAATCCGCATCCGAGTATCTTAGCATCTCTATTATGTAATTTTGTTGATGAATCATCATGTCATCTTGAGCTTGCTTGATTTGTAGCCCAAGGAAGAAGTCAAGTTCTCCCATCATACTCATTTCAAACTCAGATTTCATTAGTTCCGAAAAGTACAAATAAATGAGTTCATTAGTAACACTAAAGATTATGTCATCGACATAAATCTGCACAATTAACAGTGCATTACATTGTGACTTTATGAATAATGTCTTATCAACCGATCCACGCACAAAACCATTTTCTAAAAGAAATTTAGACAAGTGATCATACCAAGCTCTTGGAGCCTGTTTTAAACCATAAAGTGCTTTGTCCAATTTAAAAAGGTGGTTCGGAAAATCATTATCCATAAAGCCCGGTGGTTGCTCAACAAAGACTTCCTCTTCTAAATAACCATTTAGAAAAGCCGTTTTGACATCCATTTGAAAAAGTTTGATGCCTTTGTCAGCCGCAAAAGCTATTAACATAAGTATGGCTTCAAGCCTATCTACTGGTACGAAGGTCTTATTATAACCAATACCTTCTTGTTGTTGAAATCCTTGCACCACTAGTCTAGCTTTATTCCTTACGATATTACCGGAATCATCAAGCTTATTGCGAAAGACCCATTTTGTACCAATCACGGTACAATCAGATGGTCTAAGGACAAGATGTCATACCTCATTCTTCTTGAATTGATTAACTTCCACTTGCATTTCTATCACTCAATTTGTATCTTCAAGGGCCATGGTGATATTTGTCGGTTCTACTTGTGAGAGGAATGCATGAGAGGCAAAGAAATCATTGAGGGATGATCTTGTCTTTCTTCCTGAATTCAAGTCATTGGTCAAGTTTGTGAGGGCATGAGGTTTTTGGTGTTTCCACTTCCTCATTCCCCTTAGATGTACTAGGCTCATTTGAAGACTGAAGTGGTTATGTCCCCCCTGAGGTTTGGCCTGTTTGACCATTCAACAGTGACTCCGACTGTGGATCGGGTTCATTTCCTTCGTATACATCATACAGGTCATGTCGGATCATTCCAAGCTCAAAGTCCTCATCATCTTAATTATTTTCTACCTGCTCATAATAATGAAAAAGACTAGACTCATCAAATATGACATGTACACTTTCTTTCATTTTCATAGTTCGTTTATTGTACACTTTATAAGCCTTGCTACGATCCAAATATCCAACAAAAACGGCCTCATCACTATGAGCATCAAATTTCCCCAAATTATCCTTTCAATTGATGTGAACAAAGCATTTGCTTCCAAAGCATTTCAAACAGGATAAATTAAGCTTTGTTCCTTTAAGCAATTCGTATGGAATTTTATTAAGCATTTTTCGGATCATAAAACGGTTAAAAATGTGGCATGAAGTGTTGACGGCTTCGGCCCAAAAATTCTTTGGCACTTTACTACTAATGAGCATAGTCCAAGCCATGTTTTCAAGAGTGCGATTCATATGCTCCACAACCCCATTTTTTTTAGGTGTAGCACGTGCGGAAAAGTTATGGCTAATACCGTGCTTATCACAATAAGTAAGAAATGATGAATTCTCAAATTCGGTTGCATGGTCGGATCTCAAAGATATGAGCTTTTGAAACTTTTTGGACCTTTTTGGACCTTTTTCAACCAAATAAGAAATTCATCAAATACTTCAGCTTTAGAACACAAGAAAAGTAGCCAAACGAATCGTGAAAAATCATCAACAATCACACACAAAAAACGACTACCACCTCTACTTCTTACAAGCATAGGACCACACAAATCAATATGAAGAAGCTCAAAAGGTTTAGATGTACTAACAAATCTTTTGGATTTAAAGAAGGATTGAACTTGTTTTTCTTTAGCACAATCATCACATAATTCTTTAAAGTCAAATTTAATGTTAGGAATGTCATCTACTAGATCGAGACGTCTAAGGGTGTTCAATGTTCTAGCATTTACATGACCTAATATTTTTTGCCAAAGCCATAGGTCGTTCTTTAAAGCGCTCATACCAGACAAAGTTTGACTAGGCAAGGCACAAAGATTAGTCAAGTAAACATCTTTAACACGTGTCTTTCCAACATAACTTCCCTTGTAGTACCATCAAGTACATGGAATTCACTAGCACACAATTCAACAATATTACCATTATCACACATTTGAGATATGATAAGGAGATTATGTTTCAAACCTTTGAAAAGCAACATTTTGTCGACACAATGTGACGATGACTTACCAACCTTCCTAAGTGCAATAATTTCACCTTTCTTATTATCACCAAACGGCACGGTGCCACCATTGTAGGCTTCTAGTGAGAGAAATTGGCTTTTACTTCCCGTCATGTGACGAGAACATCCACTATCCAAGTAGCAATTGCTGCCGCCTCTCACGAATGCCTATAAGAAATCAAGCTTTTAGTTTAGGTACACAAACAAGTTTCGATCCCTTCTAATGAATCGCATTTTGAATCGTTTTAGCAACCTTGAAGTTTTTATTTAGGTCATTGAATCTCTTAGCACAACCATTAAACATATGACCGGTCTTGCCATAATAATTGCAAATTATATACTCGGGAAGGCAGCATACTTTCTTTTTCTAAAATCAGTTTTGCTTGGGTCTTGGTTTCGAAAGCAACGGTTGACTGCAATGTGTCTTTTGCAAAAATTAAGTTTAGACAATAGAGATTCATTTTCAATAGTTAAACTTGACACTTGTTTTACAAATGACTTATTTTAATTTTTTAGACTAAAAGTCACACTGGACTCAACTATGGCTTCTGAGAGATTGACCTTATTGACAAGAATTAGATTCTCCTTCTTTAATCTCTTAACTTCATTTTTAAGTCTGGGTATGATGTTACTCTACTTAATCTCATCTGGACATTCTCTTAGACTCACATTCTCTTCGGCTATCTCCTCAAATTGAGTTTGCATAGCCTCGAACTTTTCATTTTTAGCAAAGAATTTATCAAGTAAATCATCAAACATAGAACACACATGTTCTTTGGAAAAGGATCTAACCTTTTTCTTAAGATTAATTACCCCAACATCAGATTCATCGGAATCGGAGTCATCGGGATGTGCCATTAGGCATTTTACGGATTCTTTCTTTGAAGACCTTGGACCAACATGAGTGAGGCGAGTAGTCATGCAAACTTTGGCGTCTATTTCTTCGTCAGAGTTGTCGTCCTCTTCGGAATCAGGCCAGCCTCAGATTGCATAGACGACTTTGTGTTTGTATTCTTTATATTTAAAATCACGTTTATCCCTAGATTTGAATTCATTACATTTACGACAATCTTTGATAAGATGACCTTTCTCACCACATTTGAAAAAAGCAACGGATGAAAAAGATCTCCTCTTTTGAAAAGGTTTCTTTCAAAATTGTTGAACTTTTTCGGTAGACTAGTGATCATATCCGCCATTTTACGTGAGTACCTGCCTTGCTCGTCATTTCCATCATCTTCCTCATCACTTGAGGTTGGTTTAAGTGCGAGACCTATAGTTTTAGATCATTCACCCGAACGCTTCATGAGAGTTAAATCATGAGCCATGAGTGAGGGTCAAAATGGATAGATCTTTAGCCTCCTCAATAGCCGTCGCCTTTGGTTGCCACTTATCACTTAGGCTTTGAAGGATATTTTGAACTATATCGTCGGATTCGAAATTACGACCAAGAGTCTTAAGTTCATTAACAATACTAAAAAACGTGAAGAAAGACTATTAATTAACTCGTCACGCGCCATATTGAACATCTCATATTGTTGCATGAGAAGGTCAATACGATGCTTCTTAACTTGAGACGTTCCCTCATAAGCAAGGCTTAGGGTGTCCCAAATTTCTTTGCCCGAGATACATCCGGTAATCCGATTAATTTCTTCTTCACCACTGCCATATTGAAGAATTGACATGGCTTTAGAATTTTTCTCGAGTTTGCGATAATCGGCCACAACATAACTTTCCTCACTTTTTACGGCACTAGTCCCGTCAGGGTTAGTTACCATTATAGTAAGGGGTCCCTTTTGAATTATAATCCAACATTCATAATTCATGTTTTTGACATAATGTTCCATACGATGTTTCCACCAGGAGTAGATGACCGCACTAAAAATGGGGAAATTAGATTGTTTTCTGTCCATGTCTATAGGATCAACTATTTGGTAATTAACCAATATTAAGAGCACAAGGCTCTGATACCAATTGAAGAGTCAAAGGCGAGAACACCTAAGAGGTGGAGGGGGTGAATTAGGTGTCTATTTAAAAAAATTTAATCTTAATTAAAAACTTCTTTTAGACTCTTTGGTCATTTAGACAAAGCTTAGCTGAAAGGAGAAATTGATACTTAGAACTAGAAAGTTAGAAGTATACAACAAGGATTCAGCAAGCAGATGTCACAGTTTAATCAACAGTGAATTCAGAGTGCAGCGGAAATATAAAAATGTAAATAAACAAAACTTAAAGATGTATTTAAATTGGTTCGGTCACTACTCCGCGCCCTACATCCAACGCTATTTTATTAAACATATTAGAAGTAAACTCATACAACACAAGACCCCGAATAGTAAAACGTTCCCCAACGTACTCCGGTTGCAATTTGCTTAATGCTACTCCGCAATAGGACTTATGCTCAAAGCTACTCCGCTAAGTGACTTCCCCAACCTACTCCAGTTTCTAATTGCTCAAGGCTACTCCGCCAAGAGACTTCCCCAACTCTTTCGAGTTGATATTTTCTCAAGGCTACTCTGCCAAGACACTTCCCCAACTCTTTCGAGTTGGAATTTGCTTAAGATAACTCTATCTCAAGACTTGTTCTACTCGTTTTGTTACTAGACTTGTGTATCTCAAAATGTTCACAAAATTAACGGTGGACATAACGATTAAGTACTAAAACGATATCCTCGAACACAATAAGTACATTATGCAATGAACTAGAATATTTTGCAAAAAGATTTAAAATATGAATGATAAAACGGTTTTTGCAAGCTTTAATATCGAAGTTGTTTTTCTTTTTTCAATACTTTAAAGATTTGAAAGTTAATACTTAAGTTGATAATTTTTTCACACTAGAAAATGTGAAACAAGTATAATAATTATAGTGCTCAAGATATGTAAATGAGAAGCACTAAAAAACACTACACAACCTTTGTCTTGTTGTCTAAGATAGCTTGTTTGGCAAGACAAAGTGTAGAAGTAACCACCAAGATTACTACACACACTTTATCATTAAAAAAAGATAAAACTTTACATGGACAACTCATGTAAGAAATCACAATAGTACTAATAAAATGGGTTAGATGTTTCATCAAGAAACAAGCTATTTTGGTTGACTTTATGGGAATCATAAATTTTGCCAAAAATAGAAAACGTAAACTACCCATTTATTGTATATCTTTTCCAACAAGAGGACTCTTCTGCAAGACATAATTTCCTTCTCATAAGACTTGATAAAATCAGTTTTCTTCGAAAGCTTCAATCACTTAGACGTTTTTACAAAGCTTAAGAAAGAGTTAAAATATTTTCAATATTTTTCTTTCAACGACGGGTCAAAAATCACTGTGGAATGCACAATGGATTTTGAAGCACTTTCCACTTATACGATTTTAATGATCTCAATTACAATGCCATGACACAATAATAAAAATCTTCATCTTGATCGCTCTTGGACATCTTGATTTAGCAAATTGAGCATCCTTCACTAAAAGATTAAAACTTAAGAGGCACACATTATATAAACACATGAGATTAATTTGTCTTAACGAATAATTAAAAATGCTAATATAGAAATGCTCTCAACAATATCGTTGTGAATGACGATAGTTGTGATGTGATCTATGATGATTGTGGTTTCGATTGGATTGTGATTGTGATCGATGTTGGTGGTCCATTGGCAAGAGATGGTTCTACACCCCGAGTTTCACTCCCGTTACAAGGGGGATGTGACACATTAATGAGCCGGGAGCGCTCGTTGCAATGAGCGGGGATTTCGATGTCCAATGATGCGGTTTAGCATCGGCAGGAGATACAGTGTTTAAATCTGCAGTCTGACACTGGCAGGGGTTACCATTTCGACGGGAACTCGGTTACCGGAGTTTGGAAATGATATTAATCTTTGATATTGTTGTGTGATTGTTGTATTGATATGGTTGATGTATGAATGTACTGACTCATTCTTTGTTTTTAAAACTGTTGTGATCCATTGCGGAACGGTGAGCAGAAGTTTAGCCGATATTCCATTTGAGCATGCTTTACTATTGGGTGAGATTGTCGCCGGATGACGAGTCTTTAGCTTATGATGTGTCTTAGTTGTCTACACTTTTATTTTAAGATTTTATATTGGATTTCGGAGACTGTTGTATTACTTTGGATTTGGTTTGTTCAGTTGTATTCATTCTAAACTTTACGCATCTAAGTAAATGTCGTTTCTTAATTCTCTATTTGATATATTCAACCTCGGGCAACCGAGATGGTAGCACTCTTTTTTTTAAGGTAGGCCTTGGTAAGACTCTTTGGTTGATGGGGGTGTTACAAAGTGGTATTAGAGTGACTATTTTGGAACCTAATACTAATGAACCCAATGAAGTTAGGAGTGTCAATTAAAATGAACCAGAGTAGTATTTGTTTGGCGATACCGCACAGATTTGGGAGACGTCCTCAAATCGCAACCTTGCCTTTACAATTCTTAGTCGGTAACTAGGGGAGGTGTGGGAACGCGTTTGTATGATGTACTTGTGTGTATGCAATTGATTAAAGTGTTAAATTGAAAATTATACGAATGATGCATGTGAAATATATGTGAAGTAAATAGATGAGTTATCATTGAATGAGAGATATTGAGACGAAAAAAGATATGCTTATAAGTATGATGTTAATTGTTGCGTAATAGGAACATGAGATTACGGATATTGCGTCTATATATGTGTTATGTTGTAAAGGTTGAGTTGGGGCCGAAAATTATGCATTATTCGACCGAGTGTCGCAGAGGACCCGACCGATTAAGAGATACTCGACCAAGTACCCTTGGCACTCGACCGACTGTTGGGGTCTGGAGATTTGGGATAGCTACCAAACTGTTTTACTCGGGAGAGTGGAATATAGCACTTGGCCGACTAGGTTGTACTCGAACGAGTTACTTGTAAGACTTGACCGAGTAGATGTCTATGGGAAATGTGGATACGTTTTGTTTTGTGGTGAACTCGGCCGAGTACATAGTGTACTGGACCGAGTGCTTGGGGCTAGGCTAAGTGGGTTGTTACACTCGACCGAGTGTGTTGACTACAGGTCTGATCTCATTTAGAGTCGTTGACCGGGTTGTCGCATACCCTAATCAAAGATAAATAACTTAAACTAGTCTAACAACAATTTAATGTAATTAAGGAAGTAAGGGGTCGATCCTCAGGGAGTACGTGTTAACTATGAATTGCTATGGGGTGATTTTCATTTAAGTCCGATTCAATTGGGATGATTGTCTAAACTACTAACATGAAATAAAATGACAAGTATGTAATGACGATATTTAAATGACGAGTATGTAAATTGCAATAAAAATAAATCTAATCTAATTGACGGAAAAGAAAATGACAATAATTAAATCTAACTAAGAACGATAATTAAAATAACAATATTGAAAAACTACCTAACTACAATAATAGAAAACTAATAAACTAACAAATGACAATAAAATAAACTATCTAAAAAACGGAAATAAAATGACGGTAAAATAAACTAACTAAACAACAATAAAATAAACTATCTAATCAAATTGATATAGAGAATTAGAAATTCATGTCAAATGATTTAAAAGATTTATTGATACCAATATTAGAATTACTACGAATGTCCAAGCCTTGTAGCGGTATATTCCTCTCGGATTCGTACCGACTTTTTAATGGGTCCTAACGTCCTCTCAGCCTGGTTAGGTCACTAAACCCCTATTGGCAGTCCTAATTCCCATCCCAACTCTCGTTTCTAAGACGGAAATTGACTAATACAAACAATTGTTTATGGCCACTAAACAAAGTTATAGAATTTGACACAACCAAAGGAAGAAACAAACTAGATGGTTCTATTGCTATCGACTCTTCTTTTAATTCATTTTAACTAGCAAATCATTTCAATATTTCAATTTTATTTATTGTATTTACATAATGATAATTTTACACTTTACTAAATTCAATTTATGTGATTAAATAGATTAAGAGGAAAATGATAAACAAAATTAAACTACGAAATAAAAGTGCTAAAATGATTAAGGTGTGACAACCCTCGCGAATGCCGAAATAATAAACAAACAAGCATGTGAATTATATTGCGGAAATAGGTAGTTTTTAAAAACTTTTATACATGCAAGTTAAATAAAACGAGGAGTGTCAAAATATTACAAACTAAATAAAAATACCACAAGAGACGTAGTCTCTCAAAGTGTTAACAAAAGACAAAGTAATTAGCAACTAGCTAAACAACGTCTAGAGGTGTTTCATCCAGGGACAACGCCCGCTAGCTCACACCCGAACCCAAAATATCATAGCCAAAAAGCCATCCAAGCAAGCAACCTGTTCATTCATGAAAAACATGAACGCCACAGTCAGTGGGGAGTAACTCCGGGTTCTCCCAGCCATATCACATTAAACGTACATATAAGGAGATACAAAAGTAAAATCATGCATATATAGATATCCATGTGAGTTACGATAAGAATAGATAGGCAATCCAATATATAATGATAAGAACATAAGAGGCACAAATCCGAATCCATCATGATATTCAAAGACTCGGGAAAGACACTCTTAGGCAATCGAATACGCTCACTAGGGCTTACATCTCACCGT
>JAIUZE010075261.1:0-83309 GCA_022085475.1 Heliosperma pusillum
CCCGACAAAGACTATTACCTTATTGAAGAGGAGCTTGACGATTAGTAGAGACGCTTTAAGGTAACGGTGAAGGGTTACTCGATATCATTTACGTGTTTTACATGCTTTATATGCTAGAAATCGTATTTAGAATACGATTAGAAGCTTAGGATTCATGGTATGATTAATGAATGTTGTTATATGATGAATGTTGATGTTGTATATTGATTGTTGATGATTATTAGAAGTATAATTGAGAATTGAATTGAATTGGTTAAGTAAAGGAAGCTCACGGGTGAACTGGTGTTCCCTGCCGGTCGACCGGCCGCCGGTCTGTCAACCGGCTGGAAACACATCAGTAACAATCTTGAAATTTTGGGAATTTTTGTATAGGGGAGATCTGAGCCGGCCGCCGGTCCACCGACCGGCCTGGACCACTTTTCTCTGTTTTCTATGATTTTTGGTTTTTGCCTTGTGTTTTGAGCCGGCCCACCGGTCGCCTCCCTCCTGACCGGCTTGGAACACGGCTTTGTTGTTTTCCTATAATTTCTAAAACTCGTAATTTATAATAGTTCGCATGATCCGTTTATCGTATAATATTCATGTTTTGGATATATGATATTTCATTCGCTTGTATCACATGTTTTGTGACGGTTTTTGATATGTCCCACTTTGAGTCGGTTTTTACAAATGATACGGTTTGAGCACGGTTTTGTCTTGTGCTTTGTTTTCTCATTCCCTTGGCTACCTTCCCGTTCGTAAGGCTGGAATGTCGGAACAGAGAGGTATCATGCTGCTTAAATGCATGTGTAGTGGGCATACGACGACGTTGTTGGGAGTTGAACGCAATGCGTTGATCGACCCGGCCGTCAAATATTGTGTACTTGCGAGGTGGTGTTATTTGCATGTAGCGTACCGCTTGTTATGAGGTTTGAGCTCTTTTCCGCCTCTTTCGTGAATTGATCTACCGAATTTGGGGTACTCGGCATATATATTGTAAGACCGAGTCTTGGAAGCGAAACGCTTTATCGCATGTCGAATCGGAACACGTTATATTCCGAGATCCTGGCCAGGTTTAGACTAGGACAGGATATTTATTATCGTCGTGCTACCAGGAGGAAATTAGTCTACATATACGAAATGTAGCATCGTGTATGAGTTCAGGGAAACGCTTTATCCCGTGGATGCATGTTAATCATACTTGCCATGTACACGATGCTAGTGCGTTTCATTTACCGTGAGAGATGTCGTCTTGTGTCGTTCTTGAATGCGTGATTTCATGACATTATTCATGGTCATTGCATGATTGGACACCGTCATTGTCTTGGTTCGTGAACGGATGATAATATGTTCGATTTACTGTGATCATCGCATGACTTGACTTGGGTTGTCTGTCGAGTCTCAATCTTATCAATCGTATACCGCTAACGGTGAGATGCAAGCCCTAGTGAGCGTATTCTGTTGCCTAAGAGTGTCTTTCCCCGAGTCTTTGAATAACATGATGGTTTCGGATTTGATTTCCATATGAACTTATCATTATATCTCGTATTGCATATCTATTCTTATCGTAACTCACATGGATATCTATATATGCATGATTTTACTTTTGTATTTCCTTATATGTACGTTTAATGTGATATGGCTGGGAGAACCCGGATTTACTCCCCACTGATTGTGGCGTTCATGTTTTTCATGAATGAACAGGTTGCTTGCATGGATGGCTTTTTGCTTATGCTATTTTGGGTTCGGGTGTGCGCTAGCGGGCGTTGTCCCTGGAAGTTTCACCTCTAGACGATTTTAGCTAGTTTTGCTAAACACTTGTTCTTTGCTAACATTTTAAGAGACCCCGTCTCTTTGTTATATTTCCGTATTTAGTTTGTAATATTTGACACTCCTCGTTTTATTTATCTTGCATGTATAAAAGTTTTTAAAAACTACCTATTTCCGCAATATAATTCACATGCTTGTATGTTTTATATTTCCGCATTCGCGAGGGTTGTCACAGTTGGTATCAGAGCTTTATCGCTCCCGACGCACACACGTGAACCCTAAACTTAACTTACTTGACCTTGAAATAATAAATGAGAGATGGGTAGACTTAAGGACCTAAGGTGGTAGTCTGTGGTGTACTTGATGTTTGTTAGGTTCTAACTTGTTTGTTTGATTGTGTTGAGTGGTGTTATGTTTGTTTGTATCTACCGTCTTAAGGTGGATCAATGTGTTACCTAGAAAAGTATCCTTTACCGAAGATTGAAGATTGACAAGCCTAATTAAAGTGTATTTTTTCCTCGTCTATGAATTCTCTCGTCCTTCTTGTATTATGCTCTCTTCCTTCTATCTTGGTGCTTCTTTCTCTTCCATCTTGTTTGCCTCTTGGAAATTACTCTTGATAGTTTCCTCCATTTTAGACTTTGTGGACTATTAGTGTTTGTTAGAATGAATTTGTGATTTGAGGAAAATGGTATAGATCTAATTTCACCCTATGGTGGTGAGAGTTGGTATCCTTGAGGAAAGTATGGTAAAATATGTTTGATGATTTTAGTGTATAAATGATTGTCATGACTTGTATGTAAATAGTTCATGATATTCGATGGTGTAAGTTGAATGAGTTGGCTAGGATTTCTTAACTCATTAATAATTTAATCTTTTGGACTTTAAAGTGTAGTATTGTTTTGAAGACCATACTTATGATATGTCTAAGTGGTGTAAATGAGAAGCTTTAAATGATATCTCGAGGTGCGAAATACTTTTGAGGTTAAGCGACTTCTTGTGCATGGCTTCCTATTGTGTGTTTGTGAGTATAGGCTTGGTGGAAAAGCATTTGGCTATAGTTCTTGGATTTAAAGATATGATCTTATCTTATGGTATCGGAGACTTGTTTGAAGTAGTAAGGTTTCGTTGTAAGTTAAACCATATTACTTGAGGATTATAGATATGAGCGAGATTCGATGATGTGAGCTATGATGGAAATACCTTGGGACGTTAATGATAATGTTTGACTTGAGGTTGTACTTTGATAATAATGAACTCGTGGGCTATAGACTTGAAAATGACCGAGTATAAGAGAGTATTTGTTAGTCTTTCAATTAAAGAAACCTTTGAGGTTGTGTTGAATATTTGAGCTAAAGGGATGTTATTATACTTGAGTTACAATTCCGCAATTGGGAATCCGTGTGATATGAAAGGATGGATGAATTGGGTTGTAGTCGATTTATCAAGTCTAGGTGTACCTTACTTTGATGATTGCTCGTGGTATGATGGTCACTTGTAAGAGGCCTTTGTAAAGGAATAATTAAGTGGTTTTATTATCGCATTAGGTTTGAAAGGAGAAATTTTGTGGATTAAACCTTAAACCATTAACCGTGCCATTGTCCCTTTTCATTTCCATTCTTGAATGCTTTTGTAAAGATTGATCTTTAAGAAATCGCATACTCGTATCTTATTTCTTACGCGAATATCTTCATAACTCTACTATCTGCTTTGTCTCTTTCTTGCCCTCCTTATTTTCAGCGTTCCTCTCTTTTAATCTCGTGCCTGATTTTATTCTCGTGTTCTCCTTGAGATTTCTTATCGTTTCCTATCTCGTTGCCGCTTCATCTTTTCCTTAGTGGATTGGATATTCCGTTTGTAAGGCTCAGAGAGTAAGAGTAATGTATTTTTGGAATTCTTTAGTTAGAAGATGTGTCTTTGGATTGAGCAAAGTTTAGGTTGTATTTCATCATGAGAAATAAGACCTAAGCTCTAGGATGAATCCTAATAGTGATAATGTATCCTCTCTTGGTGATGTTAGATTCGGAGTTTGGTATTGTAGTGTTGTTTTGAGAATTGAGTGGATCATGATAATAGTTCGTTGTTTCGAGATATTGGAATAGTTACCTTGGAGACCATTTGGGGATTAGATGTCCGTAAATGTTGGATTCTAAAAGAGACTTTGCTTTGGTAATTAAGACTGGTCACCATATTTTGAGGAATATTTTCATAAGAGAAGATCGATTCATCTTGAGTTATAGTTGAGCTGGATGATTTGAATAGTTGTATCATCGCCATGTCCTTGGCCATATAGGACTTGGAATTTGTAATTGATCTCTCTTGAGGTTTTGATGGTTTGTAGAAGAGAAATTTCTTTAAGTTTAGGATATTAAGCCTTGAAGTACTTTGAATCGAAGAATTGGAATGGTGAGCCCATTCATCTTATGATTGGTGGTAATTATGCTTTTCTAGATATAATTATTTATGCTTGTGGATTCGAGTGTAATAATTGACTGGACTAGGGATGTTCGAATACATTTAGGAATCTTTCATGTGGATTATTTAATTGTGGATTTTCCCTTGTCGATAGACCTTAGTTAATGCTAGTTGGATACTAGATATTCGGGTTCGTAGTTTGACCTGATGATTGTTAAGGATTTTGTAGAATCTAATGATTGAAAGCGGTTAAGGTATGACCGAGATGAGTTACATTCTTTTGAGGACTAGCTTATTAACGATGTTTGTGATGTTAATTGGATAAGCCCTTAGAATGATGTGGCTATAATTTGGGTTTGGCGAAAATGCCCGAGAAATTGACTATGATGACTTTTGTATTTGAGTGGAGTGTTTGGTTCTTAGGCTTTCTTCCCCTTTTGAGCAATTGCTTTGTCGTTCATTTCTCCCTTTGCCTTTCAAATTGACGCTTATTCAATTTGTTATTCTTTGGACATTGTCCTTCTTTCCGCTATTACTCGTTTCGATAAGCCTTCTTGTTTCTTTTTACTCGTTGTGTTTATCTTTTATTACCATGATTGTGAGTTTGATGTTCAAATTACTTTTATGTGTGTGCAATGTTTGGTTGTCTTGAGTGTACGAATTTAGAAAATTTTCAAATTTTCACGATGGATTTCACATTTATCCTTTTAAAAGAGTTTTAGAAATGAAATTTCTACTTTCATTTTTCGAAAATGGATTTAGGTTGCTCTTATACTGGATTTTGCGTTTGGTTGGATGCTAGAACTTGTTATTGGAGACGTCTAATGATTGGTTCTGCACTTATCAACGTATGATTTAATTTTAATCTTGTCTTTACTTTGGAATGCTGGTGTTCTTGTGTGCACGACAAGAACAATTTCGTTCCACAGAAAAAAAAAAAAGAGCTACTTTCGAAAACTTTTCCTATACCTTTTTGGAAAATGTCATGCTTTTGAAATACATTTCCTAGAAAATGTTTTGAATACCAAATTGGAGAAATCGAATTGGTCCTTATAACTTTTCTTTTCTACTTTCAAGTTTCGAGGACGAAACTTTTTAAAAGGAGGGGTGATTGTAACACCCGGAAATGTACCCTCTTTTTCTAGTAGAAATATTTTACGGATACTTTTCAGCAAATTTAAGTTTTAATATAGAATTTAAATTTTCCGAGTCGAATTTAGAATTTCCGAGTTCGTATTCGGAATTTCCGCGAGATTCCATGAAAATCCCGTCTTAAGACGAGTTTGACTTTTCTTGACTTCCGAACCGTCTTTGACTTTTTGTTGACTTTTCTCCTACAAAACTCACACTACTCCTTAACCTAAATTTCATTCAACACAAAATCAAACACAAACCAAATTTTACTTCTTCCTTAAGAAACCTAGCCTCCCTCCTTGATATCGATCTTAGAATTCGCGTAGCTTCTTCGTTCTTTGATAGAATTTACGTAAGTTCGTCTCATTCTTCTCCCCTTACCTTCCTCTATCCGTATTGATATTAAAATCATCGTCTTTCTCGCTTTTCAAACTTTCCGTCTTTCTCAAGATGAATTTTAGTCATCTTTTACGATCTATATGTAGGTGGTGATCTCCAAGATCCTGACAAAGACTACTTTCTAATTGAAGAGGAGCTTGAGGGGTAGTGAAGACGCTTAAAGGTAACGGTGAAGGGTTACTCGGTATCATTTACGTGTTTTATATGTTATCTATGCTAGAAACCGTATTTAGATTATGGTTAGTAAGCTTGGTAAGTGTGTTGATGATGATATATGTTGTATGTTGAGATTTCATATGAGTTTTGATGATTTATGATAATATTGGATGATAATTGAAATTGGATCCTTAGTGAAAAATGGGATTTTCGAGTGAAGTGGACCCCAGCCGGTCGACCGGCAGCCGGTCAGACCACCGGCTGGGGCACCTGCTGTATATTATTGGAATTTTAAGTGATTTTGGAATGAGAAGTTGGGCTCAGCCGGTCGACCGGCAACCGGTCAGACCACCGGCTGAGACACCCCCTTCTTCCTTTGTTTTTTCAAGTGACCTTTTGGTCCCAGCCGGTCGTACGGCTGGGACACACTGAAGTTTGATGTTGGTTGTTGTATGAGGCATTGGCCTGAGCCGGTGGACCGGCAGCCGGTCAGCCTGACCGGCTGGCTCCTGCTGGAAGATGGTTATGATTTTTGTTTACGGTTTTCATTTATAATATTTCCGATGATTCATTTAACGTATAATTTTACGTAGTGACTTATAATATTCATGTTTTGGATATATGATATTTCTTTCGCTTGTATCACATGTTTTGTGAAAGTTTTTGGTATGTCCCCCTTTGAGTCGGTTTTTACAAATGATACGGTTTGAGCACTATTTTGTCTTGTGCTTTGTATTCTCATTCCCTTGGCTACCTTCCCGTTCGTAAGGCTGGAATGTCGGAACGGAGAGGTATCCTACTGCTTAATTGCATGTGTTAGTGGGCATACGACGACGTTGTTGGGAGTTGAACGATATGCGTTGATCGACCCGGCCGTCAAATGTTGTGTACTTGCGAGGTGGTGTTATTTGCATGTAGCGTACCGCTTGTTATGAGGCTTGAGCTCTTTTCCGCCTCTTTCGTGAATTGATCTACCGAATTTGGGGTACTCGGCATATATATTGTAAGACCGAGTCTTGGATGCGAAACGTCATCGTATGTCGAATCGGAAAATGTGATTCGGAGAATCTGGCCAGGTTTAGATTAGGAGCCGTTTAATTATCGTTCCTACCAGGAGGAAATTAGTCTACATATACTAAATGTCATCGTGTATGAGTTCCGGGAAATGTGATCTCGTGGATGCCTGTTAATCATACTTGCCATGTACACGATGCTAGTGCGTTTCATTTACCGTGAGAGTTGTCGTCTTGTGTCGTCGTCTTTGAATGCGTGATTTCATGATATTGTCCATGGTCATTGAATGATTGGACACCGTCAATGTCTTGGTTCGTGAATGGATGATAATATGTTGGATTTATTGTGATCATCGTATGACTTGACATGGTTTGTCTGTCGAGTCTCAATCTTATCAATTTTATACCGCTAACGGTGAGATGCAAGCCCTAGTGAGCGTATTCGGTTGCCTAAGAGTGTCTTCCCCGAGTCTTTGAATAACATGATGATTTCGGATTTGATTTCCATATGAACTTATCATTATATCTCGTATTGCATATCTATTCTTATCGTAACTCACATGGATATCTATATATGCATGATTTTACTTTTGTATTTCCTTATATGTTCGTTTAAGGTGATATGGCTGGGAGAACCCGGAGTTACTCCCCACTGATTGTGGCGTTCATGTTTTTTCATGAATGAACAGGTTGCTTGCAATGGATGACTTTTTGGATATGATGTTTTGGGGTTCGGGTGTGAGCTAGCGGGCGTTATCCCTGGAAGTTTCACCTCTAGACGATTTAGCTAGTTTTGCGAAACACTTGTTCTTTGCTAACATTTTGAGAGACTCCGTCTCTTTGTTACATTCCGTACTTAGTTTGTAATATTTTGACACTCCTCGTTTTATTTATCTTGCATGTATAAAAGTTTTTTTAAAATACCGTATTTCCGCATATCATTTCACATGCTTGTATGTTTTATATTTCCGCATTTGCGAGGGTTGTCACAGTGTGAGAATCCTCAGGTATATCTAAAACTAAGAAATCGACCGGGATGAATAATCTTCCTATTTGCACAGGAACATCCTCTATGATTCCTAAGGGTCGAGACAAGGTCCTATCTGCCATCTGTACCGTCATGTTGGTACACTGAAGCTTGGTAAAGCCTAACCGTTAGGCTAAAGACAAAGGTAAGACGCTAACACTAGCTCCAAGGTCACATAACGTGTTGTCTATGAGATAGGTACCTATATGACACGGTATAGAAAAACTACCTGGGTCAGACAGCTTAAGGGGGCTCCTGTTCTGGAGGAACGCAGAGCATTCCTCAGTTAAGGCTACAGTCTCTATAGTGTCTACGGACCTCTTACGCAAAAGAATTTCACGGATAAATTTTAAGTAAGAGGGTACCTTTAATAGGAGGTCTGCAAGAGGAACGTTCACCTTGAGATTGCGTACAATGTCCGCGAACCGAACAAATTCCTTCTCATGCTTAGCTTTCTTCAATCGACCAGGAAACGGAACTGGAATGTCAGGATTACCACGTTGCATATCCTTGACAATTGCATTGTTAATCATCCGCTTGCTTAACCCCTTCGAACGAGCTTCTCGCTCATGAAAACCCATCGATCGAGTATCTAAGTCACTCGATCGAAGATTAACCGAGCTTAAATTGCTCGTTCGAGCAGTACCATCATTCAAATTATTCGATCTAGCAACTGGATTCTCTCGATCGACCACTTGTCTATCAGAATCACTCGATCGGCCATCAACAACCTCTTGATCGAGTAACAAGCTTTCTGATTCACTCGATCGACTAACACCTATCTCTCGATCGAGTAGTTTCTCCTTCAATTCATTCGATCGACTAGCAATAACCTCTCGATCGATTACATTATCAGCAACAGTCTTCGCAACATCGGAATGCGCACCAGAAATATCAGCAACTGTACCAGGACTGTCATAAGAAAGACCGCTTCTTAGAGTAATCATGTTCAGCGTCTCCTTGTTCTTATCAGTTTGAGACGGTAACTGCCCAGGTTGCCTAGTCGATCGAGCTCCTGCCAATTAAGCAATCTGCGACTCCAAAAGCTTAATAGTAGCATTCGTTGCTTGATCAGTTTTGCTCATTTGGATAGCTAAAGCTTGGATCATAGACTTTAACTCCCCGACTTCTGAAATTCCTCCAGATGAGGAACTAGCTTGCTGTGAAGACTGGATTTTTTTGAAATCCTTGCTTGTACGGCGGTTGATACGTTGGCTGCGGTGGTGGAGGGGTAGGATTTAAGACGTTCTGGCTTGTCCATCTCAAATTAGGATGGATATTCCCTTGATTGTAGTACCCACCTCCTTGACGGTATTGTTGAAAGGAAAAAACTTGCTCCTTTTCAGCAAAACAGTCTATAGCCGGGTGACCAGTTTTACCACACCTCTCACAAGTAATCACTTCTTCTCGCTGCAGCAAATGAACCGTCTGCTGGTTATCTGCAGCTTGCTTCTCCCATTTATCAAGTCAGGCATTTAGTTTATCGAATTTTGCATCCAGACCTTCAGAATCAATACTAGTTATCGTCCGTGTACCACTCCGCGGATTACCATATTCAGCACAATGGGTTGTAAACTCCTCAATCAGTTTCCAACCCATATCATCATCTGTAACACCCCACATTTGTTGAAGAGGTCCATTGATAAGCTTAATGACTGGTGCTTAAAGGGATTGAAAGTACTACTCATATCAACAAAGTGCACTTTCTTTTCTGGTTGTCCATGCAAAAGAACTCAAAAGTTAAGCGTGCTTGATTGAGAGTAGTCTTAGGATGGGTGACCTCCTGGGAAGGTTCCCGGGATGTGCATGAGTGAGGACAAAATGCGCTGGAAAGGACCCGTGTTGATCTGTGGGCCATGTACACAGCCTGGAGAGCTATCATGAGTGACCGCTCCCGACCCAAGGTTTGGGTCGGGGTGTTACATCATCTATTTCCTTCTGAAACCTCCCGTTTGACGCGGCATCTAGAATGGCTCTATGATCATCATATAACCCGTTGTAGAACTGGTTACACAGAAACCACTGTTCCAACCCATGGTGAGGAACAGACCTCACTAGTGTCTTGAATCGATCCCAGGACTCATAGAGATTTTCATGAACCGTTTGCTTGAAATTAGTAATCTGAACCCTCAAAGCATTCGTCCTCTGCGGTGGAAAGTACTTCTTGTAGAAGGCCAGTGCGAGTGTGGTCCAGTCGGTAATACCCAGTTCTTCTCGATTCAAGTTCTTCAACCAGTCTTTAGCATTATCAGTAAGGGAAAAAGGAAACAAGAACTCCTTGATCTTGTTGGCTGTCACCCCTTTAGAAACCGGAATAGAAGAACAGTAGTCAGCAAAGGTCTCCATATGCTTTCTCGGATCCTCCCCAGCCACACCCTTATACTTATCCTGCTGGACAAGCTTGATAAAAGACGGACGAAGATCGAAAGAAGTTCCATCTTCGTCTGTTGTAAGTTTGAATCCTTGAGGTATACATGCAGCTGTAGGCTCAGAATGGCTAGCAATATTAGGCATCTTTAATGGAATGGTAGTCTCAACAGTCAAATCTTCCTCGAAAATGAAACTGTCAAAGACGGATTCAGAAGTACTCAAGTCTTCCTTCTGAACGGTCTTATATATCCCTCTCTTCCTGCGTATGAAGGTTCTTTTAGGCTCCGGATCAGCTTCCACTAATTCGAGCCTTTAAGACCTGCGCATACACAACTACAGAGAGAAAAAGAAGAACAGTCTTAAGGAAATAGAAATTCCTTAAGACGAGACACAAATAAATAAACAGAAAATTAAATTGCCTCCCCGGCAACGGCGCCAAAATTTGATGTGGTCGTTATACACCAAAAATAAAACCTAAGTCAACTAACTAAGAAAATAGCGGAAGTAGGGTCGATCTCCACAGGGAGGAAACTAATTAACTGAAATCTAAATCTGCAAGAAACAATCTGGAGGTTTTGAAAATTGGTTTTAACTAAACTAAATAAGATTAAAGGAAAGAGAAATAAAGGAAGAAATAGATATGGAATAAATCAGATAAAGAGAAATATGCTAGGATTCGGTCTACTGCAGTATCGGCATCTAAGAGTCAACTAAGTCAGTCAATCTATCAATGAGAAGGGCAATGACTTTCTCCTCTCGGTCTCAAACCACCCTAGGGATTTTCCTAATTAACTCTCGTCCTCTTAGGAGTCACCTATCAATTCTAAGCAAGCCTTTCCTTCCAATCTCTCGATCCAGGTCGGGGTTAACTAACTAGCCTAGTCTCCTGCGTGCACTCATTCAACTAAACCTCAATTAAATTGCTTAGACTGATTCTCATATTCAAGACGAACTAAAATAATCTATCCTATCATGCCTCTACTACAGTTTCCCTCATCTCAACATACAAGAGAATTAGCTACTCATGTTATTAACGATGCTAACAAAGACGATTAAACATATGACGATAGACATAATAAAATCGTAATTAACAAGCATGAACAATAACGCAGCAGTAATTAAGAAGAGTAAACAGTGATTAAGACTAAAATAAGGATTAAGAATAAAAGAGAGAAAAGTAGTTTACAATCTTAGCAATCCGGCGTAAAGAACAATCCACGTCGAATAAACCCGAATGAAAACCAAAGACTTAAAAGTTCAGAAACTAATGAAAGATTAATGTCTGCTAATTACTGCTGATAAGTTTTGCCTCATAAAAAACTCCATCCTGCTAATTACGTAAATAAGAGTCATATATAGTGTTTAACACGACTCTAACCCTAATTAAGCTATGGACTTAAAGCCCGTGATGGGATCCACTCGATCGAAGGAATAAACCCTTCGATCGAGGATTTTATTCATAGAAATCCGTCAATCGAGTAACCAATCTACTCGATCGAGCAACTGATCTACAACTCCTACTCGATCGAGCAATGTTGTAGCTCGATCGAGGTCTTCTGGCTCCAACTTACCTCGATCGACCAAATCCATTATCGATCGAGGTCTTATGGCATAGTACATAGTGTGAGTCATGACTTGGGCTTGATAGTGGATGGTTTCACGCTTCCCCATGCAAGAGTTCCTGTTCCAATCCTTCCATTCTCCTAAATGCATGCAAAGTGGACTGTTTTGGCTCGGTTTCCGCTACTATGCAGCTTGTACCTACAAAATGGTAATGAAAGTACAAAGTAGCCAAATAGGGGCATATGGTGATATAATATCACCTAAACGACATAGAAATGCGTGCATAAATGGACTAAAAAGTCTATATAAAATACACGCATCAGCTATAGTTCTTGAATTTAAAGATATGATCTTATCTTATGGTATCGGAGACTCGTTTGAAGTAGTAAGGTTTCATTGTAAGTTGAACTATATTACTTGAGAATTATAGATATGAGCGAGATTCGATGATGTGAGCTAAAGGAATGTTACTATGCTTGAGTTGCAATTCCGCAATTGGGAATGCGTGTTTTGTGAACGGATAGATGAATTGGGTTGTAATCGATTTGTTAAATCTAGGTATACCTTACTTTAATGATTGGTGGTACGAGGGTCCCTTGTAAGAGACCTTTGTTATTGGGATGATTTGTTTTGCTATCACCCTAAGTCCGAAAGGAGAAATTTTGTGGATTAAACCTTAAACCTTTACTCGTGCCATCATCCCTTTTCATTTCCATTCTTGAATGTTTTTGTCAAGATTGATCTTTAAGAAATTACAAGCTCGTACCTTCTTTCTTACTCCGATATCTTCATAACTCTACTATCTACTTTGTCTCTTCCTTGACCTCGTTATTTTCAGCGCTCCTCTCTTGTAATCTCGTGCCTTATTTATTCCCGTGTTCTCCTTAAGATTCCTTATCGTTTTCTATCTCGTTGCTCCTTCATCTTTTCTCTAGTGGATTGGATATTCCGTTTGTAAGGCTGAGAGAATAAGCGTGATGTAATTTGGGATTCTTTAGTTAGAATATGAGTCCTTGGATTGAGCAAATTTCATGTTGTATTTCATCATGGGAAATAGGACTTAAGCTCTAGGATGAATCCTAATAGTGATAATGTATCTTCACTTAGTAGTTTTGGATTTGGAGCTTGGTACTCTAGTGTTATTTTGAGAATTTAGTTAATCATGATAATAGTTCTTTGTTGTTGGGTACTATAACAGTTGCTTGGTATGTCATTTGGGAATTAGATGTCTCTAATTGGTGGATTCTAAAAGACACTTTGCTTTAGGGAAATTGAGCCGATACCTAATGTTTGAGGAGTATTGTCATAAATGAAAATCGATTCATTTTGAGTTTTAAATGAATTAGATGATTTGAATGGTTGTCTGATTGCCAAGTGATTGGTCATTTGTGGTTTGGAATTAGTAATTCTCTTTTATTCTTAAGGAATCATAGTTTGAGATTTAGAAATGTTCGTTGCAAGCTTTGGATAGTGAGTGCTCAGTTGTTATGGATTATAGAGTTAGAATGGTGAACCCATTTATCTTGAGGATTAGTAACCACCATAGTTTGCTAATGTGACTATTTATATTTGAGGCTTCAAGCGTAGTAATGATTGAATTAAGGATGTTATAGCGTATTAAAGAATCCTTATAACCGATAATGGATTGTGGATTTTTCCTTGTCGTGAGACTTTGGATGAGGCTAGTTGGATCTTAGATAATTATGTTTTGTTGCGTGGATTGTGTTTTGACTTTCGAGGATGAGAAAGTTCATTGTAAATTTAGGATAATGAGTTTGAAGTAAATTGGATTAAAGGATTTCATGGTAAGTCTCTTTACCTTGTGGTTGTTAGCGATCATGTTTCCCTAGATAAATTTTTTTTTGGTGGTTTCTAGTAAGAGTTTTGATGAAACTAAGAAGATTAGAGTGCGTAATAAATCTTTCATGTGGATTGTTAGTAGTGGAGTCTACCGTGCCGATGGACTTCAGTAGATACAAAATGGATCTGAATAATTAGGTTATTGGCTTGAAATCTCGTGATTTTGGAATATTCTTGTAGGAATTCTGATGATTGAAAATGATGAGTTGCAAATTGGGTAAATTGAATTCTCTTGAGGAATTGCTTTATTAGTAGAGTTAGTGATGTCGAATTCTTGTAGATCTTCCTGCCAACTTCATCGTGATCTTCCTATCCCTAAGAGTTCAATTTGTTTTATTTTTGAGTGTTTTGTATAGATTTTGTTACCCTGAATTGTGTGTGAGATGTGCGAGTCGCTCTATGTTTGTGTAATGTCTTGTTAATTTGATTTTATCTTTGATAAAACCTTCAAATTTCTATATTATATTTCTAATTTAATGTTTCAAAGAAGTCTAAAGATGGTTTTTGTACCTCCTTTTTGGAGAAAATAGATTCTGTCGCTTTTATATTTGGATTTTTGCGTTTGGTTGGATGTTTGCACTTGTTATTGGTGTGGTCTGATAACTAGTCCTGAACTTACTAACGCTTGTTTGATTTTCGATTTTACTATTTCGACTTTAATTTGATTTGGATAATTTGAGTTCTCGTTCTCGACGGGCACTCTTGAGATCCGTAAGTAAGTTTCGCACTTATGAAAAATTTCTTTAAACCATTTTCGAGATGAACCTCATTTGATAGATGTTTTCCTTATAAGAGTTTTCATATTAATTTTGAAATCCGATTCTTGTCCTTGATACTTTTGTTTTCTACTCTCAAGTTTCGAGGACGAAACTTTTTAAAAGGTGGGGTGATTTTAACACCCGCAAATGTACCCTATTTTTATATAATAAAAATATTATACGAATACTTTTTAGCGAAATTTAGTTTTAGTTTAGAATTAAATTTCCCGTGTCGAATTTAGAATTTCGGAGTTCGTATTTGGATTTTACGCAAGATTTCAAGTGAATCACGTCTTAAGACGTCTTTGACGTTTCTGGACTTTTTTCCACTTACTCTTCATATACTCCCTCATAACCTAATTTCCCTCACAACTCAACATCTTCTTCTTCCTCACTAAGAAAACCCCAAAACCTAGCTTCCATTTTTGATCCGTCTTAGAGTCGTCATAACTCTTTCAATTCTCGCTCAAATTCACGTAAGTTCGTCTTATTCCTTCCCTCTCATCTTCCTCTATCCGTATTGGTAATAAAATTACCGTCTTTCTCGCTTTTCAATTTATCCGTCTTTCTCAAAGGTGAATTATATTCATCTTTTATTATCTAATTGTAGGTGGAGACTAGGAAGACTTAGAAATCGTTTGAAGACTCGTAAAGGTAACGGTGAAGGGTTACTCGATATCATTTACGTGTTTTAATGTGTTTTCTATGTTAGTAATCGTATTTGGAATAGGATTAGTATTCATAGAACTTGTGTTGATGATGATACTTGTTGTTTGTTGAGAATTGATGATTTATGATAATAGTTGATGCTGGTTGAGTTTAGAACAAAATGGAGATGTATTGACCCAAGTCACGGTCGTGAAACTCATGTCACGAGCGTGAAATGAGTGGCTGACCAAATACCCTTGCGTAACAGACAGTTTCACGAGCGTGAAATGTAAGTCACGGTCGTGAAACTCATGTCACGAGCGTGAAATGTAAGTCACGGTCGTGAAACTCATGTCACGAGCGTGACATACAAGTCACGGTCGTGACTTGTGCAGTTTCACTTCACTGACCCCTTTTCGTAAAATGATCATATCTCTTATGTTGCTTGCTTGTTTTGGGCTTGTAACCTACTGTTGGAACCGTAAGAGGATAAGCTATCCCCTCAACTTGGAATTTCTGCATTTTCATGTCTAGAACTCTAGTTATGACAGTTTGAAGTGAACCCTTGTTTTAGTTAGTTTCCAAACTTGTTGTTTTGAGATAAGATCTATGTTTCCTATTTATTATGCTTCTTAAACTTGGTCTAATGCTTATGTATCATGTATTGATTCATGTTTATCATAGTTACATTTATATAATTCCCTATTCTCAGTTTTTGTGACGGTTTTTGATATGTCCCACTTTGAGTCGGTTTTACAAATGTTACGGTTTGAGCACTAACTTTCTATGTGCTTTGTAATCTCATTCCCTTGGCTACCTCCACGTTCATAAGGCTGGAATGTCGGAACAGGGAGTGTACCCTTACTGCTTAATTGCATGTGTTAGTGGGCATATGACGACGTTGTTGGGAGGCGAACGCTTTGGTTTATCGACCCGGCTGTCAAATGTTGTATACTTGCGAGGTGGTGTCATTTGCATGTAGCGTACCGCTTGTTATGAGTCTTGTGCTCTTTTCCGCCTCTTTCGTGAAGGTTGACCGAATTTGGGGTACTCGGCGTCTATGATTGACCGAGTCTAGGATGTGGAACTTCTTACCACATGTCGAATCGGGAAATGTCTTATCCCGAGAGTCTGGCCAGGTTTAGACTAGGACCGTATTATTATCGCCGTCCTACCAGGAGAAAATTAGTCTACATATACGAAATGTAGCATCGTGTATGCGTTCAGGGAAATGTCTTATCCCGTGGATGCCTTTTAATCATTCTTGCCATGTACACGGTGCTAGTGCGTTTCATTTACCGTGAGAGAGGTCGTCAACTTATTTTATGTTTGGATGGATGATTATATGATTGGTTTATTCATGATCTTTGGATGACTTGGCATGGTTTGTTTGTCGAGTCTCAATCTTATCAAACTTATACCGCTAACGGTGAGATGTAAGCCCTAGTGAGTGTATTCGGTTGCCTAAGAGTGTCTTCCATGAGTCTTTGTATAACATGATGGATACGGATTGTACTTCATATGCTCTTATCATTATATATTGAATTGCCTATCTATCCTTATCGTATTTCACATGTATATCTATATATGCATGCTTCTACTTTTGTATTTCCTTTTATGTACGTTTAATGTGATATGGCTGGGAGAACCCGGAGTTACTCCCCACTGACTGTGGCGTTCATGTTTTTCATGGATGAACAGGTTGCTTGCTGGATGGCTTTTTGCTTGTGGTATTTTGGGTTCGGGTGTGAGCTAGCGGGCGTTGTCCCTGGATGAAACACCTCTAGACGTTGATTAGCTAGTTGCTAATAACCTTGATGTTTGATACATTTTGAGAGACAACGTCTCTTTGTAGTATAATCTTTTTTAGTTTGTATTTATTTGACATTCCTCGTATTTCTATCTTGCATGTAAAAAAAATGTTTTTAAAATACCGTATTTTCCGCTATATAAATCACATGCTTGTTATGTTTTATTTCCGCATTCGCGAGGGTTGTCACAAAGGCCGGCCAAGACGTCACCAAAAGAGGTGATTTTTCTTCTTGTTTTAATCACATGCAAATAGGTAGTGTGTAGGATTATACATTATCATGTTCATTTGTCATAATCATGTGTTGTAGTGAGTATAAAGAAAACAACCATCATTACGTTTTCCACTACATTATTTCCACTACATTATCATAATCATGTGTCATAATCATGTGTTGTAGTGAGTATAAAGAAAACAACCATCATGTGGTCCATTTTTATTTTTGATATTTGTCCCACAAATACTTATTAATCATATGCTTAATTATCTTGTATAATTAAGTGTTAATTTGATCATATAAAAATTATATAACTCAAATATATACTTAACTTTTAAGTGATATTTTACCATTATATCAATATATAATGAGTCTTACAATGCCCAGTTAATTTATTTTACAAATCTTAGTAAATATAATTAACTATTTACCTCTACCTCAAAATATATGCATAACCTCATCTAATTTAAGGAATACACGATTAATCACTAAATTATATCTTATTTAATCGAATTAAAATAAGACGTAAAATTTATTCAGTCAGTTATCGTATAATTGACTAATAAACTTAAGTGGAATGAGTTCCTAACTAAATTTCCAATAAATAACTCACGTAACTTAAACGTACATATCAAATGTATGTAAAGCCTTAATCAAACTGTATCATATACAAATAATTAGTATTCTATTTGGGTCTCATCCTATAGGTGTGACCTAAAGGGATCAGTCGATCACCGCCGTCATACGACAATAACGTCAAACTCTAGTTAGCTGAGCGTTACCGATTTACGTTAATCAACTCACGTGGAGTATAAAAATATACTAATCATGCCACGTATATTCCAAATGAGATTTATTATATAAATGCACTATTGTGGAGGACACGTACTCCAACAATGTCTCACTTGCCCGATACAAGTTGTGCATGTAGCAACACTATTGTGGAGGACTCCTCCTTCTACAATATCTCCCACTTGTCTTGACAAGTTGTGTGCTACCGACTCTTTTGTCTCTTTTGTGTCACATCCTCCCACTCATTGCAAGGTGTCTTACAGGTCGCACTTGCAATTGAAAATTATAAATAGAGTGGTTTCTCGATTTGGGAGAGTAACTGTCTAACCGTAAAATCTACCAGAGATCTCTTCCGAGCGTGGCCACACATTTTCAGTTACTACTCCTCGAGTGGCCCGAAGATGTTAATACCCAACGTGGGTGGACAATTCCTGTTGACCCGTCTTACACTGTATCATGCAGATCACCATGACCCAGAAGATGTCCATCGGCCTTCTTTCACGGCACGACGTAGGACAAAAACCAAAGTCAATCGGAAACTACACCGACTCAGGTAAATGGTCGTCAGTCTAAAGAATCGACTCATATGAATAAAATAGAAATCCTCGCCACGACCAGGCTTCAACAATTTTGATAAGAGTATCTCAACAGTTTGTCTATGTAAACAACCAGTCATCTCCATGACCCTATAATGCTGAACCAACCATCGATCGACTTACAGTATAGTCACTTCGAGACGTCACCTCAAATGAGTGACTAGGGACAAAACACTAAGTTCATCCTGTTCACTTGAATTGGGTTCAACCTTTTCTTTCAACCAATTCGGATAAACAAAGTATTAAAATTTAGTCAAACTAAATAAAGGAGTTTTTAATGAAACTCTAACTATGAATGCGATTATCTAGTATTTAGAAAAATTGATATGCTATCAATAATTTCATATCTCATAATCTCTAGCCATTGAGGTATATATTTCAATCCCCATTGAAATGACATGACTATCATGTTCAGCTTGCAAAAGCATAGCTAATGGATTAGTAATACTTGCATCTTTCCCATCTTTCTGATTGTTATTTCTCTTTGTCTACGTAATCTCATATTACATAAAATTTCTCAGTACGTGTATAGGTTTGAATCTAGACTTAGGAACTACTGCTAGCCCCTCCAATATTGTCGAATCAAAGCTACTTTCATATGCATCATCATATGATGCAATGTACTTTATTTCCGTTGTGAAATCCGCAATGATAAACTGCCTGGAACACTTCCAGCGATACATGACATTTATATTTGAAAATGTCACTCCTACTTGGAACCTTTCCAATAGTCTTTTCTGCTTGGAACTTTTCCAACAGATAAATCTTCTATAAAACACAGCCAGTTCGTGATTTCAAATCACTTTGATCAGTTTGGAAACTGAAGTCTGTGTAACCCCTTACACACAACTTATTGTAAACTCCAAACACATGGAACATATCTTTAGTCCTTCGCAAGTACTTAAGGATGTTCTTTATGGCTATCAAAAGAGTCTCACTTGGATTTGATTGCAAACAATTTGTCATGCTCAAAGCATGCGAAATGTCGGATTGAGCATACATCGCAGCGTATATAAATGATCCCGCAGCGGAAGAAAAAGGAATCAATTATTATGTGTTCAACTTCCTTAAACTAATCAAAGATCTTATCAACATAAGAATTTTGACTTAATGCTAATACCCTTTTAGATTTATCTTCATAAATCCAAATATCTAAAAGATGTATTCTACTTATCCAAAATCTTCCATCATCTAAAATGATCAATATGTCTCCACATATAAGACTAATGAAAACCATATTACTCCCACTAAACTTCATGTATTCAACATAATTCCAAGAGATATCGAGAAATATTTTACAACATGAGTGACACACTAATTCCAACTCTTTAGTGCTTCTTAAGACATCCTCTTAAGCTTGCAAAATTAACTTAGGATAATTAGGATCTACGAACCCACAGATGGATATAAAATTTTCTACCTCATCTAGAATCGTATTCAAGAAGGTGGTTCTTGAGATCCAATTGTCATCATACTAATATGAAATGCTGTAATCGCTAAGTATATTCGAATCGATCGAAGAATTAAGGTTGGTGTAAAACTCTTTGCCTACCAATTTATCTTTGAAAACATTTTAATGTTCATCCATGCAAATTTCGATCTTAAAAATAAATTTACATTGAAGAGGTCGTACTTTGTCAAGTAAAATTTACTAGGTCACATACCTGACCATCATGTGACCATCATGCATGGAGTCCATTACGAATCGCATGACTCTAAGTCATAGCAAAAAGTTGGGTCTAGAACAGTCTTGTATAAGTCACAGATTAGAATTCATTACTATTAAGGAGTGATAAAATTCCACATGACCTCTTAGGTTCCGAAGAAACAACTACTGAACAAGCAATGAGGAAACTTTTTTCGGACCATATGCTCAATTTGTGGCTCTTGAAACATTTTCTCCCACTCTGTCTTATCAAGAAATAATCGTATTTTTATTGAAAGACAGCATCACGAGCCACAAATGCTTTGTGATCGTGGTTAACGTAGGATTATTGAGCACTTTTTTCATACGGATAACTTACAAATTAGGTATGCTACCTATCCATATCGTATATGAAATAAAATCCGACTGTTTTAAATGTGCTTAGATATGGTGGGAAAAGAAATAGCAGACAAAATAATAAAATGCCAAAGTTAGTCAAGTGGCTCAGATTAACTTGATAAAGACAAAACCATATCGTATAAGGTTCTGTTTCTCTATTCAACAACACCTTATCTCATAATGTATGTTAGAGAAGTTAACTCGTGAAACTATTTCACAATACTTTTGGTGAAAATCAAAGTCAATACTTAGATATTTATAGTTATGATTTAGTCGTAAGTCCTTGTCTAATACTCTTGGTGATTAACTACTTCAAATTGAAGTTCTTTGAACTTTTCAAATATTTCTCTTAGCACCTCAATAAGTAGAATCAAACACAATACCTACTTAAGTCGTCGATAAATAAATTGAAGTAGTCCTTACTATCTCTGGTTGTGTTTGTTATTGGACCACACATATTCTTATGTAATATGGTCAATAACTCACTAGTTCGATTTCCTTTTCAATAAAAAGGGCACGAATCATCTTGCCTTGAATACAAGATTCGCACACACCATAAGATTCAAAATCAAATGTTTTAGGGATACTAGTCAATACTAGCCTTTTAATGTGCTACACAGTCCAGAATCAAGATTAGACCTGGGTCACCAAATTTGAGCTTTTCAAAATTGACATTTAATCATGACAAGTAATTTTTACAATCTATATGACAAGTAATTTTTAGTTTTTAGGTCAAGAATATAATTTTCTTTGATTGGTATGGGATAACCATTGACCAAGTATAGGCATAAAAAGATACAACGCATGTTCCATTCACAAAGTGAAACACTTGTGTCGTATACTAAAGTGGATACTATATTATTTATTTAGAGGTCATGTACATAATAACGTTTATTAAAGTATACCTCTAAATCCAAAACTAGATTGATCACATTATAACTTTTATATGTCTCTATAGAAATAAAACTACAATAGTTCTATTTCTCTTGTAGGTCGACATTTAATCATGGCTAGTCGTCGCACGAATCATTATTATATGCATTGAATACATCGATGAAAACCATAATGGGTATCTAATACCCAAAACTTGTATTTGAGCAAAATAAATGTCGATCATATAGATATTATGGGTGACAATAGTACACCCAATTTTTAATTCTTTAGAAAACATGGGGCAGATTCTTTTCTTGTGTCCTATACTGTAAGAATAGAATCATCAAAGGTTGGGTTTGACGCCTTGCTTGGGTTTGTCTTTGCTTCTTCAAAATAGCTTTGTCTTTTTTCCTCGCCTTGTGCCAACATCGTGCCAACTGTGACAACCCTCGCGAATGCGGAATAATAAATCAAACAAGCATGTGAATTATAATGCGGAAATAGGTAGTTTTTAAAAACTTTTATACATGCAAGTTAAATAAAACGAGGAGTGTCAAAATATTACAAACTAAGTAAGGAATATACAATAAAGAGACGGGGTCTCTTAAAATGTTAGCAAAGAACAAGTGTTTAACAAAAACTAGCTACTATCGTCTAGAGGTGAACTTCCAGGGACAACGCCCGCTAGCTCACACCCGAACCCCAAAATATCAGATCCAAAAAGTCATCCATAGCAAGCAACCTGTTCATCCATGAAAAACATGAATGCCACAGTCAGTGGGGAGTAACTCCGGGTTCTCCCAGCCATATCACATCAAACGTACATATAAGGTAATACGAAAGTAAAGCATGCATATATATATATATACATGTGAGTTGCGATAAGATTAGATAGGCAATTCTATAGAAAAATGTATATCATGTGGGAATCAATCCGTAACATCATGTTTTATTCAAAACTCGGGAAAGAACTCTTAGGCAATCGAATACGTCACTAGGGCTTCATCTCACCGTTAGCGGTATAATGATAAGATTTGAGACTCGACAGACAAACCAGTCAAGTCATGCGATGATCACATTAAATCCAACATATTATCATCCATTCACGAACCAAGACATGACGGTGTCCAATCATGCAATGACCATGAACAATATCATGAAATCACGCATTCAAAGAACGCACAAGACGACAATCTCACGGTAAATGAAACGCACTAGCATCGTGTACATGGCAAGTATGATTAACAGGCATCCACGGGATCACATTTCCCTGAACTCATACACGATCACATTTCGCGTATGTAGACTAATTTCCTCCTGGTAGCACGACGATAATAAATACGGTCCTAGTCTAAACCTGGCCAGGATCTCGGAATCACTTTTCCGATTCGACATGCGATAAACATTTCGCATCCAAGACTCGGGCTTACAATATAATATGCCGAGTACCCCAAATTCGGTAGATCAATTCACGAAAGAGGCGGAAAAGAGCTCAAGCCTCATAACAAGCGGTACGCTACATGCAAATAACACCACCTCGCAAGTACACAACATTTGACGGCCGGGTCGATCAACGCAAAGCGTTCAACTCCCAACAACGTCGTCGTATGCCCACTAACACATGCAATTAAGCAGTAGGATACCTCCCCGTTCCGACATTCCAGCCTTACGAACGTGGAGGTAGCCAAGGGAATGAGAGTACAAAGCACAAGACAAAATAGTGCTCAAACCGATCATTTGTAAAAACCGACTCAAAGTGGGAACATATCGAAAACCGTCACAAAACATGTGATACATGCGAAAGAGATATCATATATCCAAAACATGAATATTATAAGACATTACGTAAAATTATACGATAAACCGATCATGCTAACTATTATAAATTACGAGTTTTAGAGATTGTAGGAAAATATACAGCCGTGTTCCAGGCCGGGCAGTAGACCGGCGGCCGGTGGGCCGGCTCAGAACACAGGGCAAATTCCAAAAACAGAGAAATGAGGTCTGGGCCGGTCAGTCGACCGGCGGCCGGTCGACCGGCACAGAGCTCCCCTTCATACAAAATCCAAAATTACAAAGGTGTTACTGGAGTGTTCCCAGCCGGTTGGCAGACCGGCGGCCGGTCGACCGGCCAGGAACCCCAGTTCATCCGTGAGCTTCCTTTACATATTCAATCCATTTCAATTCTCATAAATCAATTCTAATAATCATCAACAATCAATATACATCATCAACAATCATCATATAACATCATTCATTAATCATAGCATGGTTTCTGATCTTTCTAATCGTATTCTAAATACGATTTCTAGCATATAAACATGTAAAACACGTAAGTGATACCGAGTAACCCTTCACCGTTACCTTTATGCGCCTCTACTAGTCGTCAAGCTCCTCTTCTATAAGGAAATAGTCTTTGTCGGGATCTTGGAGGTCACCACCTACAAATAGATCGCAAAAAGATGAATAAAGTTCATCTTGAGAAAGACGGAAAGCTTGAAAAGCAAGAAAGACGATAATTTTATTATCACAACGGATAGAGGAAGATTAGGGAGGAAGAATAAGATAAACTTACGTAAATTCTATCAAGTAACGAAGAAGATACGACCAATCTAAAATCGAATTCAAAGAGGGAAAGTTGATTTCTTAGAGAGGAAGAAAAGTGTGTTTGATTTGGTGATGAATGAAAAATTAGGTTAAGGGAGGGAGTTGTGTGAGTTATGAAGGAAAAAGTCAAAGACGGTTTCAAAGTCAAGAAAGTCAAACTCGTCTTAAGACGGGATTTTCATGAAATCTCGCAGAAATTCCAAATACGAACTCGGAAATTCTAAATTCGACTCGGAACTTAAAATTATAAATTAAAACTTAAATTTTGATGAAAAGATTTCGTAAAATATTTCTACTAGAAAAATAGGGTACATTTCCGGGTGTTACACCAACCTACTCTTGAACCTCGTCTTATTCTTAAGTATTAAGAATATAAACATCCCTCTTTAGAGCTCCGACTCAGTTTTATGAATCTCTACTTAGACAAGTAGATTAGAATTATTATGAAGATTATTCTTTATTTCATTCATGGTTTTACCTTAAAAAAGGATAAACCTTTCATAAAGTGACTACGGTATTTGGTTAATCGTGATTTCAAATAAATCGAGAAACCTAGTCGTCCCAACTGATTTGGCCTCTTTTGAGGTAAGCCTCGATAAGGAGCATTATGACGACATACCAAAAAAATTACAAATATTTTCGTTGGAGCAAAAAGATTTATGCACCGTTGTAATAAGATGACGTCACTAAAACAAAATCAAAACGTTTTTTACTAAGTGTGACTTATTCATATACTCTTCATAAGAGACATTTGCGATGTTGAAGATGAGGATCAAAAGAAAAATTCATATTGTCATTAGCTACGGTGGTTTAAACGGAGATCGCAATCAAAATGCTACCGTATAAAATAATGGAAACTACTTTCCACGATTGAACGGATTTACAAGTTCGTAGAAGGAAAAATATTTGTCATTGCGCGAATAAAATAAATATGAACGGAAAATAAACATTGATTGCTTATATATAATTTACTTGTAAAGCAATTTTAAACAAGTCACTCATATAATGACCCCTCACGAAATTATATAAGTGATTCCAAGACCCATCTTTAGACATAAATAGTCATCGTATGCTACCTTTATTTAAAAATGGTAAGTCAATAATTGACTAATTCTACCCTTAGAACTCTTGGTTGACGGATTTCAACTAAATTCATCTTCTAGTCCCAAGATAACGCTTATCTCGTTGAGTCCAATCCAATTTTAGCTTTTGATCATATCACCCTACTTACCCGAGGTAAAAAGGGACCCACGAGCGTGGTAGCCCTAATGAATACGGGATTCATATGTGTTACTAATTGGTAAGGCTAATCTAAATTTTTTATTAAGTTATGTTAGAGGTCTTGTCAATTTAGTTATTAATTCCATACAAGTGAACTAAATAGGTGAATTTTGAATAACGTTGAATTGACAATCGAGAAATAAAAATGAAAATGCATGTTGGCGATTTTGGCATGAGCGAAAAACATGAAGCAAGCAAATAATAAATCCTAGTATGGCCACCTAGCTAATCTAATTAACTAGTAGATTACAAAATCTTAAACCAACTCCTTGGCCCCTTGCCTCTTCATCTAACACGCTCCAAAAAGGCACCGTGTTTTGGAACACCGACTTCGGGAATCTTCGTCTTCATAATAATTAATTACAAAAATATACAAATAAAATTCCTATTATACATTTGATCTAAAAATGAAATTAAATTATTACAAACGGCGATACGAAATCGCAAATAAAAATACAACCGAATCGGTATTCCCTTACATTACGGGTAATACCAATTAAAATAATCTAGGCCATACTAGGTAAAACTTGCATTAAAAATTAAATAAATGAAATTCATTCATTCAACAATAACAACATAAATAAAATGCTGTAAAAATCATTCTATCTCATTCTAGCTCGATTTTCTAGGCCCTTAATACTTATCATGCTCATTCTAGCTCGATTTTCTGGATTTTATCTATTTTTAACCATTAAAACTCAATAATCAACACATAAATCGTATTTAAGCTCAAACTAATTATCTAAACTGATTTAGAACTCAAAATTAGTCCCTACTAACTTTGTTTGTATTTAATTAGTTCAAATTGATCGTATTTGTTAAATATAGAGGTTTAATCTAGACCTGATCATGGGCCGGGTCGGGTCGGGTTTGGGCCGGGTTTTACTTCAAAAATTGGCCCAAACACTTGGGCCGGGTCGGGTCGGGCTTATTTATCGGGCTCGTTCAATTGGCCCAAACCCGGCCCACTCGGGCTAAAACGGGCTTTCGGGCTAAAACGGGCCATTTCATCTCGTAAAGCATGTAGCAATTCCAACAAGATGGCCAAGCTTGAATTCAATGATACATACTCACAAGTGTGTACTTTATCGTTTTTTTTTGCCAAGTTTTGATCAAAAGTTTGGCAGTGAACTTAATAACAATGTACATAGTGAGATTCAATTAGATTTTGCTAGTACAAAAAAGGTCTTATCAAATGGCCACTTAAATATTCGTAGATACATAGTACATAGCCTGATACGGAGTACATCTGATGAAGAAAACAATATAAGTTACTAAGTACTAGACTCAATAAATATGTTGTGTGGTAAATTTAAAAGAGATCAACATTGTTTGCTAAAACAATGAACATTGGAAATATAAATGGAAAATTGAAAACGTGAAGTCTTTCAAAATCTGGAAAGCAGAAGAAGGTAGTATTGGGAATCTCCAATCCAATGTTTATGGTAGATATTGGGCTATTACTCAGATAAATGCATAATTAGAACTTACAGAATGGCGTGCCTTCGAAGACCAAGTATTGAACTATTGGGCTCGCAAAAATATTCCGCAAGGTTTAAAGTATTTCGGGTCGGGCCGGGCCAAAAATGGGCCATGAGATCAGCCCAAACCCGGCCCTATAATTATGGCGGGCTTTTTTGGGCCGGGCCATGGGCTTTTTTGGGCCAAATCCCCAGCCCAAGCCCGTAAAAATGTCGGGTCGGGTCGGGCTGGGCCATCGGGCTTGGGCCATTTGATCAGCTCTAGTTTAATCATAACATTTATGAAATAAACACAAAATAAAATATAAAATTCATAGAAATTTGAAAACAAAAATTTTGTACATTATGAAACATTTCCAGGAACTCTAAAAACCATAAAAATTTGCCCAAAAGTTTTGAATAAATTTTATGAACAAATAACTTGGTATTCAACAGTTTTATCAAATAAAAACCATTAAATATAGTAAAACACTAAAAGAAATTATAAAATTTCACCAAGATGATATAACTCAGATTATAAAATGTACCAAAAATTTTCAAGACCAGAAAAGGACGTTTCAATTTTATGAACATAATAATCTCACTTTATTGACTTTTATCTCATAAAAATCAATAATCATAAAAAACTTAATTAAAAGTCACAAAATTTTACATACAGTATTCAAATCGTGCATGTGAGATCATATAAAAATTTCATGGCGAGAATCAAGATGAAAATAGTTTTAGGTAACTTTTAACATAAAACATGCATATTAACATGATTTAAAGGCCATAAATCAAAATAAATAGCAAATCACTCCCTAAAATCACCAAATTTGACCACAACCATTTTGAGGTCAGTAGGTATGCATGAAAATAAAAAATTTCTTGCAAAACATGTTTTAACACAAATTTTCAATTTTACCCAAGTTATCGTATAACTCGATTTTAATGCTTAAAATCAACATGCATGTAACAATTGAGCTCTGATACCATATGAAAGTCCTAGACCTCTTATTAGACTCCTCTAATTAGTTCATTAAATTACATTAACTTAATGATTTAGGATCTAGTTATCATGCATGCAAATATAAAAGCATAAAAGAAAAGATAAGACGAAAACATCCTTACATTGGGAATTTTCGATTCAATATGGGCACAATAAGAACTCCTTCTTTTTGTTCTTGAGCATGAAATTAATGGATGATCCTCCATAAAACAACTTCCAAAGTATAAGGTCTCCTTCTTGATGCACCCAAGAATCAACCCAAATAATCTTAACTTATTATTAACTAGATAATAAGTAAGACATTATACCACTAATATTATTGCATTACTACACTAGTAATACTTAGAGAATATTAGAGTTTTTTTAGAGTTGTAGAGAGAAGAGGTTTTAGAGAGAAGTGTAAAATTAAGCAAGAATGAAGTAGTGCATAAATGAACAACAATTGCTCAGTTATAAGGCACCAAGGCCGGCTAAGACGTCACCAAAAGAGGTGATTTTTCTTCTTGTTTTAATCACATGCAAATAGGTAGTGTGTAGGATTATACATGATCATGTTCATTTGTCATAATCATGTGCTGTAGTGAGTATTAAGAAAACAACCATCATTATGTTTTCCACTACATTATTTCGGTCCATATGGTAAAATGTGGTCCATTTTGATTTTTGATATTTGTCCCACAAATACGTATTAATCATATGCTTAATTATCTTGTATAATTAAGTGTTAATTTGATCATATAACAATTATATGACTTAAATATATACTTAAAATGTAAGTGATATTTTACTATTATATCAATATATAATGGGTCCTACAATGCCTAGTTAATTTATTTTACAACTCTTTGTAAATATAATTAACAATTTACGTCTACCTCAAAATATATGCATAACCTCATCTAATTTAATGAATAAACGATTAATCACTAAATTATATCTTATTTAATCGTATTAAAATAAGACGTAAAATTTATTCAGTCAGTTATCATATAATTGACTAATAAACTTAAGTGGAATGAGTTCCTAACTCAATTTCCAATAAATAACTCTCGTAACTTAAACGTACATATCAAATGTATTTAATGCTCTAATCAAACTGTATCATATACAAATAATTAGTATTCTATTTGGGTCTCATCCTATAGAGGTGTGACCTAAAGGGATCACTCGATCACCGCCGTCATACGACAATAACGTCAAACTCTAGTCAGCTGAGCGTTACCAATTTACGTCAATCAACTGACGTGGAGTATCAAAATATACTTATCATGCCACGTATATTCCAAATGAGATTTATTATATAAATGCATTATTGTGGAGGACACTTACTCCGACAAAATTTGCACAAAACACACACTTCCCCACCAACGAAAGAACGAAAGTCAAACCAACTTTACAATAGCAAAACGAGAGATTATCAAACCAAGACATAACCGTTTTTACAAATACATTACTTAAACTTTTGATTGAAAACCAAATAGTGTATTCAAATAGTGAAATTTGGATGAAGAAGAATATGAAGGTGATAAATAAGAAAAGAGATGAGAGTATAAACAACAAAAAATAGTAAGACGAGAGTCAACGCCGAAATTTTTGCAGTTTGGTCAAACTTCGGCAAAAAAGTAGTCTTCAACAAAAAATTAATTCTAAACGTAGAAGAAATATTTTTGAAGGTGGTGTTTCACAAAGTGACCTATTTTAAACGAAGTGTTTGACAAAAAACCCTTAAAACAAACATGATTGGCGCATGTAAGAATACATTATCATTATCAAATATAAAAAACATCATCATCATATATAAATATATAAACAATATCATCATCATATATAAACAATAACATCACCAAGTAAACATCATTAGTATCAAGTAAACAAGACTTAGGGAAGACTCACCTTGGCAATGATATCGCTACTAATGGCTTGTATCTCACCGTTAGTGACCATATAGTTGAAGAGGTTGGGGACACCACTCACAAGAAAGCACAAGGCATTGAAACATCCATTTCACAACCCACCAATCATCATGAATATGCAAACACATTCTCACGGTAAGTGAAACGTACTAGCATCGGCACTATGCAAGACAAGACAACTATAGACTCTAATCGTCCCGGTAGGACTACGATAATAGTACGGTCCTAGTCTAAATCTGGCTAGACTCTCGGGAAAAAGTGTTTTCCCGATTCGGCATATGGCTAGGCATGCACACATCCAAGACTCGGTCAACAAAATAGAAGCGGAGTACCCAAAATCCGGCAGGGCGGCTAACAACAGAGGCGGATAGAGAATAACTGTATCAATCTTGGCAGGGCGGCTAACAAGAAAGTTTGTCACAATAACAAGTACTCATACCGTTAGGCATCGTGTAAACCGTCAAGGAAGTACGCTACCTGCAAGTAACAACACCTCGCAAGGATCCAACATTTGACGACTGGGTCGATCAACGCATTGCGTTCGCCACCCAACAACATCGTCATATACCCACTAAAAACTATATAATGTACCTCTATCGCTCCTTCATAAATTCTAATGAGTATAATGGTACAAACGGTAAATGAGAGTTCAATATTATCCAACAAACAAGACTCAACGGACTACTCAAGATATACATGACTCAAATGAGCTAAACATCCAAAAGCGTTACTATACATGTGAATAAGGCATAAGATAAATGTATCAATGATAAACAAGGGTCAATACATGTTACGTAAGCATTAGACCAAGTTGAAGAAGCATAATCAATAAGAAACATAAAGCCCATTTCAAAGTAACATGTTTGGAAACCATCTAAGACAAGGGTCAAATTTACACGGTCATATGTAGAGTACTAGATATGAACATACAGATATTCCAAGTGGAGGTGATAGCTTATCGTCTTACGGTTCCAACGGTAGGTTACACGCCCATGAAAAACAAGTAACGAAGGAGATATTACCGTTTTACGAAAAGGGGTATGTGCAGGAAAACTTCCCCCGCCCGGGAGAAATTTCACCTGTCGGCTACCAAACCAATTTTAGGCCATTCCGGATAACTTTTGTACCGTGCGAAATTTCACCCAGACACCCGTCAGCATCACACGAGCCATGAACACTAATCTTCATCCCTTTCAGTGGGTTTGAAGATGAATCTTCAAACTCCAAAATTTACATACTAGTTCATACCACAAACAAGCAATGAACAAGGTTTAAAGACATTAAAAATCATCATTTAAATCAACACAACAAGCCCAACGTTACCAAAATTCACCAAACATTAGTTCCAAACTCAAGCATTCATCACGATATTTCTAACAACAACATATCAACCAACATCATACTCATCTTCAAAATCCACCTTTTATCGACAAAACAGATGATTAGAAGCCATGACCGAAATTCTAGAAAAACCGTCTTAAAAGAAAGTTACAAATTTCAAATTTTTAATAGATAGAAAAAAGGAGGATAGTTAAAGAATTCTGCAACATTAAACGGAATTGAATTCTGTTAAGAAACGAATAAATTATGTCCGGTTTAAGATTAGATCTAGAAAAATGGGTTTTATAAAAATTTGGAGGAAATTGATATTTTATTTATGAAAAGGAAGAGGAGAGTGAGAGGAGAAGATTGATGTAAAAATCGTGAAGTTTCGTTGAGAGACGGAGAAATGACAAGCGTCTTCAGCTTTTTAGGTTATGAGGTTTATTGGGGTTTTTGGTGTTGAGAGGAAGAAGTAGAAGATCCTGAAATTTTAGGAGGGAGGTGGAGATTTGTGGGTTTGTTTTTAGAATGTGATTAATAGTAGGCTTAATATTCAAGGTGGGTATTAATCACTCAAATTTTTGAGTAGAGTCTGATTATGGGCTCATAATCGACTGAAATAATGCAACGGTTTCTACCAAACTAAACTAAATTAAATTTAACATAAACTTAAAGCTACGAAAACATAAATAATCGATTTAAAATATTTTAACCGAGAAAAGTAAAAGAATAATTATAAAATTTACGACTTTAGTAAATTACCCATTATTATAAAATCAGGGGTGTTACAATCACCACTCCTTTTAAAAAGTTTCGTCCTCGAAACTTGTAAGCAGAAAACAAAAGTTAGATGGACATAAATTGGTTTCTCAAATTTGGCATCCAAAACACTTACAAGCAAATGGTATTTCAAAAACAAGACATTTTTCCAAAAGTGTATAAGAAAAGGTTTCAATGGCGCCAGTGTCTTCCTAGGGAACGAAATGCTCTTACCGTGCACACAATAAAACTAACATTCCAAAGTAAAGACAAGATTAAAATAAAATCATACGTTGATAAGTGCATAACTAGTTATTAGACGTCTCCAATAACGATTGGAAAATAAAAGTGGAAAAAAATCTATATTTAAACTTCTTTAAAAGAATAAACTTGAAATACAATATAAAAATTTAAAAATTTTATCAAACGGTTAACTCTGAATAACAAGACATCACACGCACATAGAGGCAACTTGAGTATCAAACTTGCAATCATGGTAATAAAAGACACACACAACAAGTAATATTAAACAAAAAGCTTCTTGAAAAGGGTAAAAGCGGAATCAAGGACGAAGTCCTAAGGGCAACAATTAGATAGAGGGTCAATTAGAAGGGAAACGTTAGAGGAACAATATACAAAGATATATTTTATTCCCGAAATATCATAAAATTAAGCTCGAAAATCTAAAGGCACCGAGAAAGGATACGACACCACTATTAGGATCCATCCTAGAGCTTAAAGTCTATTTCCCATGATCAAATACAATATGAAATTTGCTCAATCCAAAAACATATATTCCATATCAAGAATCCAAAATACATTGCAAGCATTCTCTGAGCCAAGGAAATGACATATCCAATCCACTAGCTAGAGGAAAGATGAAGCAACAACGAGATAGGGAACGATAAGAAATCTCAAGGAGAACACGAGAATAATCAGGTACGAGATTAAAAGAGAGGAACATTGGGAATAACAAGGTCATAAGTAAGAGAAAAAGCATATGATAGAGTTATGAAGGTATCCGAGTAAGAAGAAAGGTTTGAGAATGCGATTTCTCAAAGATCAATTTCGCCAAAAACTTGCAATAATGGAAATGAAAACAGATAATGGCACGAGAGGAAGTGTACCAGGAATACGGGGGTCACCTTTTGTCTCAAAATCAGTCCATGACCGAGTAGTCTTGGTGGCTAGCAACCATGTCTTGCAAGGCCAAATGGTGAACATAAACAAAATCACATGGTCTCTTTTTGGTGTTCTAAACAAGCCAAGGCACTTGAAGAACAAGGACAAAATGGGGCAGCAGCTATGAGAACTTGCCAGTCCATGTTTTGGCCTAGACCAAGCAATGACAAGGACATGGATGTCACATGTCTCGGTCAAGACAAAGACATGCCAGTTACCTTGGCTAGACCACAAGAAGACCTTGGGAAGCCATGACAAGGACTTGGCAAGCCCAAGACAAAGATATGGCAGTCTTGGCAAGGACATGACCATCCTTGTCTATGCCAAAATGGGTGTCTCAGTTTTGATAGTGAATTGGACTGTTTTATGCTAGCTTTTTGTTGTTCTCTTGTCCTTTTGTCTCCTAAAGATGCCAATACAATTGAAGAGCAAGGACAAGGACTTGTGGCAGCCAATTTACACGCCTAAACAGCCCCTTGGGTGGTTACTTTTGCATTTGTTGTCCTCTTGTTGTATTACTTTATTACATTGTGATTTTGTACTTTAATTTGTAGCCTTAGGATCTTGCTTTTTGTTTAAGGGCCAAGATGTATTATGAGCATCTATATAAGAAGCTCAAACCCCTTTGTAATATTCAGATCATGATGTTAAAAATGAGTTAAAACTTGAGTCTTTAGAACTAGGTTCTTGCAAGCTTGTGCTAGTCTTAGCTTATGTTCAATGGGGCTGTGCTAGTCTTGTTCCATTGGTTTGGTTTTAATGTGATTACTTGTGCTAGTGTTAGTGTCACGTTAAAGCTGAGTTTGCAGGGTTAATTGTTGCTTGTGCTAGTCTTACCAATGGTTAAACTCGCTCCTGTGACAACCCTCGCGAATGCGGAAATAAAACATAACAAGCATGTGATTTATATAGCGGAAAATACGGTGTTTTTAAAACTTTTTACATGCAAATAGAAAGGTACGAGGAATGTCAATAATTACAAACCAAAATATAAAATACTACAAGAGACGTAGTCTCTCAAAATGCTATCCAACATCAAAGTTATTAGCAACTAGCTAAACAACGTCTAGAGGTGACTCATCCAGGCCAACGCCCGCTAGCTCACACCCGAACCCAAAATACCACAAGCAAAAAGCCATCCAATCAAGCAACCTGTTCATCCATGAAAAACATGAACGCCACAGCCAGTGGGGAGTAACTGCGGGTTCTCCCAGCCATATCACAATAAACATACTTAAACGGTAATACGAAAGTAGAAGCATGCATATATAAATATACAAGTGAAATACGAGAAGAATAAATAGGCAATTCAATATGTAAAGATATCGGTACATGAAGTACAAAACCGTAACCATCATATGATATATAGACTCGGGGATGACACTCTTAGGCAACCATACACTCACTAGGGCTTGCATCTCACCGTTAGCGGCATAATTTTGATAAGATTGAGACTCGAAAAACAAACCATGCAAAGTCATCCAAAGATCATGAATAATCAATCATATAATCATCCAACCAAACGTACAATGCGTTGACGACATCTCTCACGGTAAATGACACGCACTAGCACCGTGTAAATGCAAGTATGATTAAAAGGCATCCACGGGATAAAACATTGCCCTGAACGCATACACGATTCAATACATTTCGTATATGTAAACTAATTTCCTCCTGGTAGGACGACGATATAAATATCATGTCCTAGTCTAAACCTGGCCAGGCTCTCAGAATAAACCATTTTCCGATTCGACTAGCGATGACATTTCGCATCCAAGACTCGGTCAAACTTCACGAAAGAGGCGGAAAAGAGCACAAGCCTCATAACAAGCGGTACGCTACATGCAATCACACCACCTCGCAAGTATACAACATTTGACGGCCGGGTCGATCAACGCAAAGCCTTTGCCTCCTAACAACGTCGTCATATGCCCACTAACACATGCAATCAAGCAGTAAGGATACACTCCCCGTTCCGACATTCCAGCCTTACGAACGTGGAGGTAGTCAAGGGAATGAGAGTTCAAAGCACATAACAAATAGTGCTCAAACCGTAACATGTGTAAAACCGACTCAAAGTGGGATATAAGAAAAACCGTCACAAAACATGCGATACAAGCGAATGGAATATCATATATTCGAGACATTAATATTTTAAGTCATTACGTAAATTTATACGATAAACGAACCATCAGAAATATTATAAATGAAAATATAAGAAAGAAACGAAGAAAAGTTTCAGGGGGTGCCAGCCGGTCCATAGGACCAGCCGCCGGCTACCCGGCTGGCGCTTCAGCCTATATAGAAAACAAGAGAAAATAGAGGGGAGTCCTAGCCGGTCAGGGGGACCTGCAGCCGGCTACCCGGCTGGGACCAACATAATACCAAATTCTTCAAAATCATACAGCCAAAGCCCCAGCCGGTCAGCTGACCGGCAGCCGGTCGGCCGGCGGGGACCAATTTCACCTTTGATTCTTCATACTTCACTAAAATCATCATTTTCATTATCAACTATCAACAATTAACACCAACTATCATCATCAATCATCAATACTCATTAACAATTATCAACTAACAACAACTATCATCAACAACACAATTCCTATGAATTACTAATCCTATTCTAAATACGATTACTAACATAGAAAACACATAAAACACGTAAATGATATCGCGTAACCCTTCACCATTACCTTTTCGCGTCTTCAATCCGCGTCGATGTCCTCTTCTATCAAGAAGTAGTCTTTGTCGGGGTCTTGTAGGTCACCACCTACAATTAGATAATAAAAGATGAATATAATTCACCTTTGAGAAAGACGGATAAATTGAAAAGCGAGAAAGACGGTAGTTTTATTACCAATTAAGATAGAGGACGATGAGAGGGATAGAATAAGACGAACTTAAATGAATTTGAGCGAGAAACGAAGAAGTAGCGATGATTTTAAGATCGATCAATTATGGAGGTTAGGGTTTTGATGGTTACTTGGTGAGGAAGAAGGAGATGTTGAATGTGTGGGAGTTAGGGTTAAGGGAGTATATGAAGGAGTAAGTGGAAAACATATGGGAAAAGCCCAAAAATGTCTGAAGACGTAACTTACTCGAAAACTCGCGTAAAGTCCGAAAACGAACTCGGAAATTCTAAATTAGACACGGGAAATTTAATTCTAAACAAAAACTAAATTTTGTTGATAAGTATCCGTATAATATTTTTACTATAAAAATAGGGTACATTTGCGGGTGTTACAATCACCCCACCTTTTAAAAACGTTTCGCCCTCGAAACTTGAGCGAAAGAAAGATACCTTAATCGAATAGGCTTGGATATCTAATACGCATAGAAGCATCCGATTCCCACGTCTCTTTTTCAACGTTGGCACATCTCCACAAGATTTTCACTAAAGGAACCACTTTACTTCTCAACTTCTTATCCTTGCGATCTAGGATGCGGATCGGCTTCTCTTCAAAGGACAAATTCGGATCTAGCTCGGGCATTTCAGCTTGAAAGACATGGCTTGGATCACTAACGTACTTTATCAATTGAGAAACATGGAATACATCATGAACTTTAGCCAAATTCGGGGGTAAGTCCAACTTGTAAGCAACAACACCAATCCTTTTCACAATATCGAAGGGTCCAATGTATTTCGGGCTCAATTTACCCTTAACACCAAACCTTTTAACACCTTTCATCGGAGATACTTTCAAGAATACTTTATCACCAATTTCAAATTCTAACGGTCTTCTCCGGACATCGGCATAAGATTTTTGTCGGTCTTGAGTGGCTTTCATTCTAACACGAATGACCTTCACATGATCAATGGTTTCAACAAGAACATCAGGACCTAAGTCACGAACATCACTCAATTGATTCCAACATATAGGACTTCGACATTTTCTTCCATAAAGAGCTTCATAAGGAGCCATCTTGATTGAGGCATGATAACTATTGTTGTAATAAAACTCCACTAACGGTAGACTATTTTCACAACTAGATTGGAAGTCAAGTGCACAAGCCCTAAGCAAGTCTTCTAAAGTCTGAATAGTCCTCTCGGTCTGACCATCGGTCGCGGCATGGAATGCGATACTCATCAACAATTTACTACTCATGGCTTCTTGTAAAGCCTTCCAAAATCTCAAACAAAACCTCGGATCTTGGTATAATCTCCTTGGGGACACCATGGTATCTAACAATCTCATCAACATACGCTTTCGCTAGTCGATCTAAACACCAAGTGTGACACCCTCAAATTTGCGGAAACAAAAAAAATTATTTAAATACATAAACGAAATATAATGATACATAACGAAGGTGTCATAACATAAAAAGGTCATTACAAAACGGAAATACTATTATACAAAAGAAATCTACAAGACGGGAGACATATCTCCCGTATAAATACGGAAATAAAAGTGTATACAATAATATACAACTATGAACCGAATATAGGTCCAAGGTAAATACTTCGCTCGCTAGCTCGTCCATGTACCCCAAATATGCAACACCACCTGTTCGACCGCATTAAATATAAACACGGAAGCCACAGTCAGTGGGGAGTAACTCCGAGTTCTCCCAGCCACGAAATGTCGAGTTTAATGAAACATGAAAAACATAAAAGCAATATATATAGCAAATACAAAACCTTAACCTATATGATATGCTTTTCATGTTATGAAACAGTTAACTAACATATAACCTAGCATATGAAAGCTATCATGTGAATTCGATAATAAAATATAACTCGAGGTAGGGAAGCTGGTATGCTGGCTCACGGTTACCGTAACAGGCCCCTGATACACTCAAACCCTAATCAACACGTAATCATGTGAATCAGTTAACAACCGTTAATCCAAACTCGATCAATCCTAGCCGGCTTGCATCTCACCTTCTAGAACTCATAGAATCATACATACATGAAAGACCAATACCTCTACAAACAGGCATAAGTTCTTAGGACCATCGATAGATACTTCTGTAACTCGAGGCTATACCACAAGGTAGGAAAACATCCTAGTCCTAGACTGATCAGACCTAGCGACAACAGCTATTCCATTCCCCGTCTCTTGACATAACCGTACAAGAGAAACTCTACTAGGCGACCCCCTAAGCAGAGATGGCTAGTACTTAAGCTGGCTCCATCCCCAAAGTGGATTAGGTAACCATGCCCCGACTTGTATATAAACCCACCAATCCGGGACACAAAAGCTATTAACCATGAACTATATACTCGTTAAAGAAAGTACGGACCTATCAATGTCATGGTCCAAGATACTCATGTAGAATTACAATGGCCGAACCAAAACTAATATCTTAACTCAGAGGTTACCTTTAAAACATGGTCAAGATACGACTTAACATGCCATATATCGAATTCTCTATGGGGTACTTAGTCCAACACGACCCAACCATATAATCAAACAGTCACGGGAAACATCCTATCATGTGACTAATTGCATATCAATAATAATCAAATATCATATCGCCTCATATCTACTAAGGCTAAATCAATAATTAAATACAACCTTACTTGAAGACAAATCCCCGACCCGAGTCCCGCGACGGGTCATCAGTCAAATCGGGGCTGACTAGATCTTAGTTTGACCAAACCCGTTGGATCAAACCGGCTAGAAACAGAGTCTTTATCACATAGACATAAAATCACATATTCATTACATGTTATTTTTTACGACCTTCTAACATGTGAATTATCATATTATACCCAAAACCCGCTTGACTTAAATGATTTCAACGTAAACTACAATCTCGTATTATAATTTCTAACATGTGAGAAATAATATTTTTATGAAAACCTTTTTAATTAAATATTTTACTTATTAATATTTCCCACTTGCTAAATATTACAAAACACGATAAAAATGACGATAACTCAAAAACCGTCACGAGTCCCAAGGTGGGACCCACGGGCTGAATTGGGCCGGACCCACATGGGCCTGATTTGGGCCTCACGGCCTGATTTGGGCTTAATGGGCTGTTTTGATAATTTTGATAAAAACCGTTTCTAATTATTTCCCGCATGCTTATCATAATTAAAACCCGTCAAAACAACAATTAAACAATCAAACATCGACACAACCCAAAGACCAAAACCCGGACCCACCTTGGACCAACCCAGACCGGTCTGGACCGGCCTGGACCGGCTGGTTTGGTCCGGTTCAGCAGCCCCACTACGGTTCACCCACAAACAACCCCAAATTAATTCAAACATGTTTTTAATTATCAAACTACCATTTTTAACAATCATCATACAAAATCATGATTTAAAATAATTCATCCAAATTCCTCAAGAACACTAATCATATTAAAATCTTCCTACACAACATAAAAAAAATCCTATCTTATGAAAATCATCAAAATTCATCAACATGATAAAAACAACATAAAAATCATAACTTAGTAAAAATCATCAAAATTCATCAACATGATAAAAACAACATCAAAATCATAACTTAGTAAAAATCATCAAAATTCATCAACATGATAAAAACAACATAAAAATCATAACTTAGTAAAAATCATCAAAATTCATCAACATGATAAAAACAACATAAAAATCATAACTTAGTAAAAATCATCAAAATTCATCCTACTTTTCATATTACTACTAAAATCCCTAAATCATAAAAATATGAACCAAAAACAAAGATGAACCAAAATTAAAAGAAACACAACTAAAGCTATGTTACTAACTAAAATCATAAATACCATAATATGAACCAAAACTAAAACCTATGTGACATTAATTCGTCGAGTAAAACGGAATTGTTACCTTAGCTAGCAAACCACTTAGCACAAAATAATAATAAGAAGTATATAATAAGAAACCCTCCTACTAATCTTCACCCAAAATATACGAGTCTCCAAACTCGTCTTCACAATCTTCCCCTATAAGAAAATAACAAGAAAACATTATTAGAACTAAAAATATGAATTTCCATAATTAAAGTGTTGAAAATGATCTTGACGGAATTGAAATTAAACCATACGTGAAGATGAGGAGCGAAGAGGAGAGTCTAGAAATATAAATTAGGATGGATTAAATTAAGAAACGAAGATTTTATGAAGGTTTTGCTCAAGAACGATGAAGAACGATTGATGAACGACGAAGAACACGAAGAACGATTAAATAAAGTGATGTTTTGATCTTTATTTGAGTTGTTGTAAAATGAAAAGTTGTTGGTGAGTGGAGAGTGGGTTGAGCCGTGTAGATATAGGCCAAATAAAGATGTCGAGTTTTGAAATTGTTGTTACATAATTGACTCGCGTTTAATAATTATTTTACGGTAAATGATTAAATATAATTTACGATAAAGTTAATATCAAGATATTATGATATTAAAATGAAAAATAATGAAAATATCAAGGCTTAAGAGTGGGTAAGGGAGCCGTGTGATGTTGAGCTTGTCGGGTCCGATTTCGAGCGTTTTGCGTTGTTTTCGTTAACTGATCGATAAAGTAAATAGTTATCTAGATATTATGATATATTAATCAAAAGTAATTAAAATATCAAGGTCTATTAGAGCACTAAAGTAGCCGTGTGATATGGTGAGGATTCGGTCTGTTTTTGCTCGATTTGCGTAATTTTCGTTGACGGATCGATAAAGTAAATAAATATCTAAATATTTTGATTAGTTTAATCAAAATAAATAAAATATCTAATGGTGAGTGGAAAGCGATGACATCAACGTGTGACTCATGCCAAAGTCGAGTTTCGATTTTGTTGCGCGCATTACGATGCGTCGGGAATAGTTAAATGACGTTCGATTAAAAACCGTAAAAGTTATTCTTTAAATTCCGAATAAATTCAAAATAATTATATTAAATTATTATAAATCCTAATAAATCTTAATAAAAATAAATCAAAAATATAATTTTTTTTAAATAAAATTTCGGTCTTCAAAATCGCAAGACGAGTCGGGAAAAGTCAACGAAAGTCAAAGTCGACTTAAAAGTCGAGAAAAGTCAAAAATGACTTAAAAGTCAAGAAAAGTTTATGACGACTTAAAAATAAATAAAAAGTCAATGACGACTTTAAAAAGTCAAGAAAAAGTCAAAGACGGTTTAAAAGTCAAGAAAAGTCAAAGATGACCAAAAACGGTCTTTTCATGAAATCTCTCAAAAATACCAAATACGAACGCGGAATTTCAAAATACGACTCGGAACAAAAATTCTTATATTAAAAACTTAAGTTCTACTGAAAAGTATCCATAAGCTATTGCTTAAGCAAATTGGGTACTTTTCGGGTTGTTACACGATAGGACTCTGTGATTTGCTTAGAGTGATATCACTACCTATTGGAAGAAAGCCTCTCTTAGAGTCTTTCATTTTGAACCGATCAAGTATCTTATCTATATAAGGTTCTTGACTTAATGCTAGTATCCTCTTGGATCAATCTCTACAGATCCGGATACCCAAAATGCGTTATGCCTCTCCCAAGTCCTTCATTTGGAAATGTTTCCCTAGCCACTCCTTTGTAGAAGTAAGCATTGGTATATCATTCCCAATGAAAAGTATGTCAGCCACATACAAATTAAGGAAACTAAATTTGCTCCCATTAAACTTCATGTATAAACATGGCTCCTCGATGCTTCGAGTGAAACCGTTTTGTTTAATAACATGATCGAAGCGATGATTCCAACTCTTGGATGCTTGCTTAAGACCATAAAAGGATCTCTTAAGTTTGCACACCTTCTTAGGGTTGGATTTATCCATAAAACCTTTAGGTTGTGTCATGTACACTACCTCTTCTAGAATCCCATTCAAGAAGGCGTCTTTGACATCCATTTGCCAAATTTCATTGTTATGAAATGCGGTAACCGCTAAAATAATCCTAATTGATCGAAGCATAGCGACTGGGGCGAAGGTTTCATCATAGTATAAACCATGAACTTGATTGAAGCCTTTCGCCACCAATCTAGCTTTGTAGACATTATTATGTCCATCTATGTCGATTTTGATCTTGTATATCCACTTGCACTGAAGAGGTCGTACCTTCTTAGGTAAGTCTACCAAGTCCCATACTTGATTTTCGCACATAGAATCCATTTCGGATCGCATGGCTTCGAGCCGATGCATGGAGTCGGGACTAGAACTACTTGTAGGTGGTGGGTTCATAACTTTAAAAAAGTAACAAATCTCCTCCTCCTCGATGCATCCGAGGTAACGGTCAGGTTGATGAATAATTCTACTTGACCTTCTAGGGACAACAACCGTTTTAGACGAGGAGGGAACTTTTTCCTCTACTTCATTTTCGGTTTGTGGCTCTTGAACTTCATCAAGTTCAAACTTTCTCCCACTCTGTCTATTAGAAACGATATCGTTTTCTAGAAAGACAACATCACCAGACCCAAACACTTTGTCCTCGTGACGGTTGTAGAAGTAATAACCACGTGTTTCCTTAGGATACCCTACAAAAAGACATTTGTTGGATCTGGGTGCGAGTTTGTCGTTAGACTTGTCATGAATATACGCCTCGCAACCCAAAGTTCTCATAAATGACAAATAAGGAGCCTTTTCTTTCCATATCTCATATGGAGTCTTGTCTGCCGCTTTAGTCGGGCTACGATTTAGTGAAAATATTGCGTTTAAGATAGCAAATCCCCAAAATGAATTTGAAAGCTTTGTGAGACTCATCATTGACCGAACCATATCTAATAAAGTTCGGTTTCTCCTTTCGGACACACCATTTAGTTGAGATGTGCCAGAAGGAGTCCATTGTGATACTATACCACAATCTTTTAGGTGTGAATCAAATTCATTATTTAGATATTCACCACCATGATTGGATCGTAGGGTTTTAATCTTCTTATTCAATTGGTTTTCTACTTCATGTTGAAAATCTTTGAACTTTTCAATGGCTTCACTCTTATGCCTCATTAAATAGACATATCCATATCTACTCAAATCGTCAGTAAAGGTAATGAAGTAGATATAACCACCTCTAGCTTGGAGAGTCATTGGGCCACACACATCCGTATGTACAAGGCCCAATACCTCACTTGGTCGTGTCCCTTTTCCCGTAAAAGGAGCACGCATCTTGCCCAAAGGGCAAGATTCGCATACACCATAAGATTCGTAATCAAATGGTTTGAGAAGTTTCGTTGAAACAATTCTCTTTATGCGTCGTTCGTTTATATGACCTAAACGACAATGTCAAAGGTATGATTGATTAGGTTCACTAAATTTCAGCTTCTTACTCTCTACATGATAAACTTCATTAACATTATCTAGAACATAAATACCTCCAATAGAGACGGCTTTACCAAAAAACACATTATTAAAAGAAAATGAACAACTATTGTTCTTGATTACAAAAGAAAAACCCTCCGCGTCAAGCACGTAAATGGAGATAATGTTCTTGGTCAAGGAGGGTACAAAATAAGAATTATTTAGATATAATTCAAGACCACTGGCTAAGGTGAGTACATAAGTTCCTACGGAAACGGTGGCTACTATTGCTCCATTCCCCAAGCGTAGGTCTACATGACTCTTGGCTAGTGCACGCACGTTCTTCTGCCCATGTAAATGATTACAAAAGTGAGAACCAAATCCAGTATCAAATACCCAAGTATAAGTGCAAGCATAGTTAATATCTATCATATAGAGAGAAGAGAGGATTATACCTGACGGTGTCACACATCCATCCTTCTTATCCTTCAAATACTTGGGACAATTGTGCTTCCAATTTCCCTTGCCTTTACAATAAAAGCATTCGGCGTCGGCATGCTTTTTGCCCTTAGCCTTGGAATTGCTATACACTATAGCTTTGCCCTTTCCTTTCCCATGCTTCTTAAATTGGGCCTAAGCTTTGCCCTTTCCCTTTTGAACCCCAAGGCTTAAGTTCTTCAATTTCATTAAAAGAACATCCCTTTTCTCACTCCCACTAGCCTCCATATCCCTTTCGACTTGGGTAAGGAGGTCATAGAGCTCATGAAAGCTCTTGTCCATGCCATGCATATTATAGTTCGCCCTAGTTTGGGCAAACTTGGGAGAAAGTGAGTGAAGGATGCGGCCAACCGCTAGCTTCTTTGGAATCTTAACCTCTAGACGCTCTAGGGTGTCCACATGCTCAACCATCTTGAGCACGTGTAGGCCAACCTTTTGGCCCTTTTCTAACTTGCCTTCAAAAAGCCATGTCATAGCATTGTATTGGCGTAGGTTGGGTGATTGAGAAAGCACCAAGGTCACCCTCGAGAATATCTCATATGCTCCTAGGGTGATATATTGTTGCTTAAGGACTTGAGAACATTGACCATATAAGGACCATCTTGACGTCATTTGCTACTTCCAAGTACTCCTCCTAGGCGGCCTTGGCCGCATTAGTGGCCCTTGGGCCGGGTTCATTAGGAGGGCTTTCGGTCAAGTAGCGCAAGACGTTATCCGATAAAGCCGCGCTCTTAATGGTTTGCTCCCACTTGACAAAATTTGATCCATCGTCCTTATAGATGCATTTTTCCATTACGGACCTTAGCCATGAGTCTTTTCCAAGTTGAACGGTATTGTTGTTATTGTTTGCCATTTGCGAATTGAATTACTACAACAAAATTAGGACATATTAACATTCAATGTTTTAAACAATTTTTACTTGTAAATTTTTTTTTAAAAAGTCACTGATATAATGACCCCTCACGAAATCATATAAGTGATTCCGAGTCCTGCATTTTAGATAAAAATGAACATGTTATGCCACCTTTATGTAATAGATGGTAAGTCAACACTTTGACTAATTCTACTCCTAGAATTCTCGGTCGACGGATTTCATCCAAACCCTTCTCCTAGTTCGAGATAACGCTTATGCCATTGAGACCAACCCAATTTAGGCATGTTATTGCATCACCCTACTTATCCGAGGTAAAAAGGTCCACGTTGTGGTTGCCCTAATGAACACGGGATTCATAGGTGCCAATTTAGTTATTAATTCCCTATAAATAAACTAAGTCGGCGAATTTTAAATAACCTTGAATTGACAATCGAGAATTAAAAATGTATGTTGGCGATTTTGGCATGGGCGGAAAACATAAACAAGCAATTAACAATTAATAAATACTAGTATGGCCACCTAGCTAATCTTATTAACTAGATGATTACAAAATCGGAAACTAACTCCTTGGTCCCTTGCCTCTTCATGGAATATGATCCAAAATGGCACCGTCTTTTGGAACACCGACTTCGGGAATCTCAGTCTTCATAATAAATAATTACAAAAATACAAATGAATACATAGCAAATTCCTAATATACATTTGATCTATAAAATGAAACTATTAATTATTACAAACCGGCGATACGAGATCGCAATAAATTACAACCGAATCGGTATTCCCTTATATTACGGGTAATACCGATTAAAAATAATCTAGGCCATACTAGGTACAACTTTCATTGAAATAAATAAATGACATTCATTCATTCAACATTAAAAACATAAATAAAATATTGTATAAATCATGCCAAAATCGCCCTTAACACTTGTCATGCTCTATCTAGCTCGGTTTTATGGAATTTATCGATTTTAACTATTAATAATCAATAATCAACACTTAAATCGTATTTAAGCTCAAAATAATTATCTAATTTGAGTTATAACCCAAAATTATTCCCCACTAATTTTGTTTGTATTTAACTAGTTTGATTTGATCGTATTTACTAAATATAGAGGTTTAATCATAACATTTATGAAATAAACCCAAAATAAAATTTAAACATCATAAAAATTTGAATTTTTTTTTAACATTCTGGAATATTTCCAGCAACCCCAAAAATAAAAAATATTTTCCCAAAAATTTTGAATTAATTTTATGAACAAATAACTTTGTATTTAACGGTTTTATCAAATAAAAACCATTAGATATAGTAAAATAGTGAAACAAATTACAAAATTTCACCAAGATGATATAAAAAGAATGTAAAATGTACCAAAAAATTTATGACCAGAAAAAGGACGTTTCAAATTTATGAACATTATAATCTCATATTATCGACTTTTATCTCATAAAAATCAATAAACATGCAATACTTAATTAAAATTCACAAAATTTTACATATAGTTTTTAACACATGCATGTGAGATCATATTACCATTTCATGGCCAGAGTCAACATGCAACTATTTTTAGTTTACTTTTAACATAAAAATACATGTCAACTCGGTTTAAAAAGCATAAATCAAAATAAATAGCAAATTAATCCGTAAAACCACCAAATTTGACCACGGACATTTTGAAGTCAGTAGGTTTGTATACACCGAACATTTCCGTCCAAATAAAATTTAAACTTTAATTTTTGATTTTATTGGTTATCTTATAACTTTAATAAAAAATGCCCAAATGAACATGCATGCTACAAGCTAGCGCTGATACCACATGAAAGTCCATAGACCCTAATTAGACTCATCTAATTAGATACAAATTAGATATTAATTTGATTTAACTTTGATCTGTGTAACATGCATGTAAATATAAAGGCACAAATAAACATAAGATGGAATTTCCTTACATTGAGAAATTTTGGTTAAATTTGGGCACAATAAGAAACTCCTTTACTTATTGTTCTTGAGCTAAAAGAATAGGATGAACCTCCTTGAATGAACTTTCAATATAGAAAGTCTCCTTTCAACATGCACCCAAGACTAAACCCAAACTATCACTATAAATTTCGACTAGAAAATATAGTGACAAGTAACTAGTATTAGATTTATTACTACTCTAGTAATAGTAAGAATATTAGTTGCAGTGAGAGTCTAGAGAGAGTTTGGAGGAAAATAGCAAAAACAAGTGAATAAATAAGCAAATGAAATGAACAACCAAAGTGCCCTTATACAGGCACATATGGCCAGTCATGTTGCTCATTTTGAGCCAATACTTTGCTTATTTTTAATCCCATGGATGGAGGTAGAGTGTAGGACTTAATGTGATCAGGTTCATGTGTCATACATGTCATAATCACATGTTATAGTGTAAGAAAAGAAAAGAACAATTATCATTGCTTTACCACTGCATGAATCCGGCCTCCACTAGTGAAATGTAGTCCATTTTGATTTTTGATATTTGTCCCACAAATACTTATAATCATATGCTAATTATTTAGTATAATTAAGTGTTAATTTGATCAAATAACAATTATATGATTCAAATTAATAAATAATATATACTTAACTTTTAAGTAATATTTTACCATTATATCAATATATAATGGGTCCCACAATGTCCAGTTAATTTATTTTACAACTCTATGTAAATATAATTAACTAATTACCTCTACCTTAAAATATATGCATAACCTCAACTAATTTAATGAATTAAGAACTAATTACTAAATTAAATCTTATTTAATCGTATTAAAATAAGATATAAAATTTATTCAGTCAAGTATCGTATAATTGTCTAATAAACTTAACCTGAATGAGTTCCTAAATCAATTTCCAATAAATAACTCTCGTAACCAAACATATATCAAATATATATGTAACGGACTAATTAAACTGTATCCTATACAAATAATTAGTTTTCTGTTTGGGTCTCATCCTTTAGTTGTGACCGAAAGGAGTCAGTTGATCACCGTCGTTATACGACAATAACGTCTAACTCTAGTCAGGTGATCGTTATTGATTTACGTTAATCAACTGACGTGGAGTATCAATATACTAGTCATCCCACGAATATTCCAAAATGAGATTTGTTATATGAATGCACTATTGTGGAGGACACTTACTCCAACATAAGTGTGCTCATTTGGTGGCCATGTCGTCTTTCGTCTTGAAAAGCAAACATTTAAAATAATGACGGGTTGAATCCTGTGAAGGATTGCCTACGAATTTATTAGAGAAATGAAATCAAACCCTCTGCGTAGTTCGAAAATGGAAAAGAATAATTGTTTGAAGCGAAAGCTTGTAATGAATTTAGAAATCATTTTATTTGATGACATGAGGATGTCCAAATGTCAAAATGCAAGAGCATAACGACATTTATTTTAACCGGCCAGAGGCTGTCGCACGAGCGGCACGTGGGTTACGCGAGGCGCGTTTTTTTGTTGTTTTTTGCCTGAGAATTTGATTGAGTTTTGCCCTCTTTACAGTAACAAGCTCGGCGAATTACGCAAAACTAATACTGACAACACCAAAATGTGTTGTGTCTAGTAGTATTTATTAGGTTCGTTTATTATACTTTTTACGGGTCGTTAGCATCGTTTTATGCTAACCTTAGTCCTTGTAATTATGTTGTTATTTAGTATTTTTAGTCAACTTTTAGAGTCAAACCCGGAAATCAACAAAAGTCAAAGTCAAACCCGAGACCCGAGACCCAAAACCCGAGAATTGGGGTGGGCTACAAATAAATCATCAATGCAAGAAGACCACGTCCAAAGGGTCAATGGAAGTCAAGGCGAGACTAAAATCCAAAGGGTCAACGAAAGTCAAGGCACTCAACCAAGGGGAAAAACTGGCAGCGTGAAACGCTGCAAGCGCCAGGGAACGCTGCCAGCGTCCTGGTCTCAGGCATGGGTTCCTTCATTCTCCGTCTTGTCATTTTGAGGCCCATTTCTCAAGGCCCTAGGTTTCCAGAGCCAAGGGTATAGAAGAGCCAAATTGTAGAGAGAGAAGAACACAACATTGAATACAACATTCCACAACACAACACATTAGAGTTCTCTCAACTTTTGTTCTTCATTTTGGTTTTGTAATTTGGTTGAACTTCATAATGGGTTGTAATATTTGGATTATGGGTAGCTAATCTTCCATTGCTTAGTGTAGTTGGAACAAGTTCTCTCCTTTTAGTATTGTAAGACCTTTTGAACCTTTTCTTCTCTATTTAATTCCATTTTCTCATGTTTAAATTCCATTGTTGAATGAATTGTTGTTGAGACTAACCATCTTAGCAAGTATTTGTTTAATTATTGCTTTGTCTAGATAAATTTGGTTAATTTGTCTTGATATTGTTTGAAGCAACCTTGAAAGATTGTAACTTTGGTTTAAAAGTTGGAATCTTTTGAGTGGAATTTGGTTTATTGTGTAATTAGAACATGGTTTAATGTTTTATTACATGATTCTAGCTTGTTTCTTTGGTTTTGTGCTTAAAGCTTGCATCTTTGATTTGGGCTCATGGTTTAATGGGTGTAAATTGGGTTGTAAAGGGTCATCCATGGATGGTTTAATTCATGTTGACTAATTTCTTAGAAACTTGTATTAGATAATTAGAGAAGAGAGGAAAAGAAGAGTCTTTACTTTGTTAATTGTGGGGAACTTGGGAAAATTACACTAAGTTGTTTCTCCATATTTGAATATTTGAATCTTTAGTTTTTGTTGGTAATTTTAGACTTGCTAATCAATTCTCATGTCAAACTTTCTCCCTAAAAGTTATCCTACATGTTTTTTCATTGTGAATATCATAGTTTGTAATTAATTTAAGCTTTTCTCTTAATTAGTGTCTTAATTTGTGATTAGAGTAATTAGTTAGTAATTAGTTTTGTTAATTGGCTTTTTGCAAGAGTCTAGATTAGATTAATTTAGTTAATACCGCCATCTCTTGGGTTCGACCCTATTCTTACCATTTTACTACCTTTATTTAAGATAGTTTGTGTTTGTTTAGGAGTTCTAAATTGTTATTTGATCGTAGCTAATTAGCGGAATTAGCGACGCCGTTTTTAAGCCCGTCAAATTTGGCGCCGTTGACGGGGAAGGAAATATAGCTAAATATCAAATTGAAACTCTTGTTAGTGTAATAACTTTTTTAGATTATTTTTCAAATTTTTCTTAGCTTATAGGTTACTTTGTGTTGAAGTTACTAATTTGTGTTGTTGAGTTGTTTTAGAAGTTTATGCCTAGGTCACAAGAGGAAATTGGTGACCAAGATATTGATCCATCTTCAAGTAGCATATCAAATTGGTTATTTTCAAATCCCCTTTATAGGAGACCTTTTTGGAGGGAACCTAGTGAAGAGGAGTTGGAAAATAATATTTTTTAAGAACAACCGGAGGAAGTGTTTGAGTCACCACCTAGGATACCAGGCCATCTCCATTGAACGTCCTTTACCCACCCAATATGGAGGATAATAGGACAATCGGTGAGATTCGGGCAAGGAATTATGAGGAGCAACCACTTTGTATTGCATATCCTCCCATGGGGGATGTGAACTTTGAGCTCAAAGGTTTCTTCGTCCACAACTTACCAAGATTCCATGGCATGGTGGGGAATGACCCTAATAGACACTTGGCCAAATTTCATATGATTTGCCAAGGTGCTATTCCCCAAGGAGTGACAGAAGATCAATTCAAGCTAAGGGCATTTTCGTTTTCTCTTCAAGATGCCGCGAAAGAATGGCTCTTTTGCCTTCCGGCCCACTCCGTTACCACTTGGGTGGGCTTGAAGAAAACGTTTCTTGAAAAGTATTATCCGGATTCAAGACACAATCACTCCAAGAAGCTTATCACTACTATTGAGCAAGAAATGAGGGAGACCCTTTATGATTATTGGGAGCGTTTCAAGAGTCTTGTGGCAAGATGCCCATATCATGACATGTCGGGAGATGATTTGTTGACGGCTTTCAATGAGGGGTTGTGCCAAAATGACCAAAGAATGATCATTGCCGCCACCGGAGGTGGAATTGATACACTTAATGTGGCCGGGGCCAACAATATTATTGAAAAATTGGCAATGAACACAAGAAGCTATGGAAGAAAGAGTGAAAGAGGAGGAAGCTCTAGGAATGTATCTTCCATGGAAGATCCTTATGCTTCTCAAAATCACAAGATTATGCAAGAAATGGGTGAACTTAAAAGTATGATGTCAAACTTGGTTGTTAACAAAGGTAACACATTCTCTCAACACCCCGAACACATTGAGTGCTCATATTGTGGGGGTGACCATGCCACCAACACATGCTACATCATGATTGAACAAGGAGCAACTATGGAAAGTGTTAATGCTATGAGGTATGGGAATTACAATTCAAGAAACCCAAGTGGAGGAAGCTCTAGGAATGTATCTTCCATGGAAGATCCTTATGCTTCTCAAAATCACAAGATTATGCAAGAAATGGGTGAACTTAAAAGTATGATGTCAAACTTGGTTGTTAACAAAGGTAACACATTCTCTCAACACCCCGAACCCATTGAGTGCTCATATTGTGGGGGTGACCATGCCACCAACACATGCTACATCATGATTGAACAAGGAGCAACTATGGAAAGTGTTAATGCTATGAGGTATGGGAATTACAATTCAAGAAACCCAAGTGGAGGAGGGATGTACAACCAAGTGGGGAACCGCGATCTTTTGGGATGGGGGACAAGTCAAAGAGCTTTGAAAACGGTCAATTCAATCATTTGAGAGCCCAAAATCCCACCCAAAACCGAAACTCCAATTTCCAACAAAACCCACAAAGAAATTACAACAATCAAAGACCCGACAATTCAAATTTCCCAAGTAACTCTCAATCTCAAAACAATGCTCAAAGACAATCGAACCAAGGCCCCATTCAAGGAAATTCTTCTTCTCAAGGGAACTTGAGTGATATCTTGCAAACACTCCTTGCCAATCAAGAGAAAGATAGGGAGGAGGCAAGGAGAAATACAGAGGAGGCAAGGAGAGATAGAGAAGAGGCAAGGAAGGATAGGGAGGCAAACAACCTTAGGGTAAGCAATTTGGAACCCCAACTATCTCAAATGGCCTCCAATATGTCAAAATCCCAAGCCTCAAGCTCCACAAGATTCCCATCTCAAACCATCCCACCACCTAGGGAGAATGCTAGTGCCATGACCTTGAGGGGAGGCAAGGAGTTGGAGGTATACCCCCTTGGAAAAGGCAAGGAAAAGATGAAGAACCTTGAGATGGAGACCTTGGAAATTGAAGACCAAGGAGAGTTAGTAGTTGGTCATGAAGAGCTATCAAAGAATGGGAAAGGGACATCCACAAGCAAGGGCCCCAAGGGAGACACTTCAAAGATTGGTAAAGACATTATTGAGGATGATGAAGTAGAGGAATACATACCGGAAGTCCCATTTGCTAGTGCTTTGATAAGCACAAGGAAGTATGACAAGGAGAACGACTTGTATGAAACTTTCCGGAAGTGTGAGGTAAACATTCCTCTTCTCAATTTGTTGAATAGTGTCCCTAGGTATGCAAAGTTCTTGAAAGAACTTTGTACACCTAAGAGAAATCCTAAGAAAGGAACCCATAGGGTTAGGGTGAGTGAGCATGTTTCGGCAATTTTCAAACAAAAATTACAAAAGAAATGTGGAGACCCGGGCATGTTCACCATCCCTTGCACCATTGGAGGGCAAAGTTTCAAACATGCCATGTTAGACCTTGGAGCCTCTATTAACGTCATGCCCCTATCCATCTATGAGACCCTAAGACCGGGGTGGTTATTCAATTAGCCGATAGGTCTAGTGTCTATCCCAAGGGCTTGATAGAGGATGTGCTAGTAGAGGTAGATAACCTTGTCCTCCCGGCGGACTTCTATGTTTTAGATATGGAGTCTAGTTCAAGTGCCACTCCCCTTCTCCTTGGTAGGCCATTCATGAAAACCTCTAAGACCAAGATTGATGTTTCAAACGGATGTTTGACAATGGAGTTCGAGGGAAAGAGATAGACCTATAATATCTATGACTCTATGAGACACCGTAGTGATGTTCAATCTTGTTTCTTCTTAGATATTTTCGAGCCTTTGGTGCATCAAATGTACAAATTATGTGATAGGGACCCACTTGACGTGGCCCTAACTAATAATATGGAAGAAGAGGGTTTGCATTTGTTGTTGTCGGTTGATGTGCAGGAACATCTCAAGGACTTGGAGAGAGAAGAGCTACTAGACACTTATGAAGAACTCAACATCATCGAGATGCTGAAAACAGGGCACGAAAGTGGAAAACGCTGGCAGCGCCCCACGACGCTGCCAGCGTTCTAGTCTGGCAAATTTATCCGAGCTCTTTGCTTTGAGCATACCCCTCCACAAGCCTCTTCCGTCAATTGTGAAGCCCCCAAAGGTCGAATTGAAGACCCTTCCAAGTCATGTAAAGTATATCTTCTTAGGAGACAACCACACCCTACCTCTTATCATCTCAAGCACGCTCAACGAGGACCAAGAGGGCAAATTGGTAGCATTGCTTCAAAAATATAGAGATACATTTGGGTGGAGCATAGCGGATCTCAATGGAATAAGCCTGGTGACTTGCATGCACAAGATAAGACTTGAAGTGGATGCCAAACCGGTCCAACAATCCCAAAGGAGGCTCAATGCACCAATGGCGGAGGTAGTGCAAGAGGAGGTAATTAAACTTTTAAAAATGGGCATCATCTTCCCTATTTCCGACTCCCGTTGGGTTAGCCCAACTCAAGTCGTGCCCAAAAAGGGAGGAGTTACGGTAGTCAAGAACGCGCAAGGAGACTTGGTCTCCACCCGACCACAAACCGGTTGGAGGGTGTGTATTGACTACCGCCGCTTGAATGCGGTTACTTTGAAAGATCATTTCCCGCTACCCTTTATTGATCAAATGTTAGAAAGACTAGCGAGAAAAGCTTTCTATTGTTTCCTTGACGGGTACTCGGGATATTTTCAAATCCCAATCGCACCCGAGGACCAAGTCAAGACCACATTCACATGTCCATTCGGTACATTGTTTTATCGCCGAATGCCATTTGGTCTATGTAATGCACCGGTACATTTTCAAATACCATATGATTTATGGTAAAGCTTTTTCCATGAATGGAATATATGTTTTAGATCAAACCACAGATATAATGCATGTGAGTAATAAGAAAACAAAGGTTGGTGACAAAGATCAAACCTATCTATGGCATTGCCGTATGGGACACATATATGAAAAACGCGTGAAAAAGCTCATTGATAATGGGACTATCTCCCCATTTGACTATGAATCTTTTGGCACGTGTGAATCATGTCTCATAGCAAAATGACTCGAATTTCCTTAAAGGTGTTGGAATGACGCGCTGCTGACCTATTAGGACTCATACATACTGATGTGTGGGACCTATGTCAATCAACGCTAGAGATGACTATAGGTATTTTATCACTTTCACGGACGATTTGAGTAGATATGGTTATGTCTACTTAATGAAGCATAAAAGTGAGTCCTTTGACAAGTTCAAGGAATTCCAGAATAAGGTTGAAACCAGCTGGATAGAAAGATTAAAGCATACGTTCAGATCGTGGTGGCGAATATCTTTCGAAGGAGTTTGATCAACACCTTAAAGACTGTGTAGTACTACAGTTAACTCCACCTGGAACACCACATTGAATGGTGTGTCCGAACGGAGAAATCGAACATTACTTGATATGGTTCGATCCATGATGAGTCACACGGTTGTGCCTGATTCATTGTGGGGTTATGCTCTTTTGTCAGCTGCTCTAATACTTAACCGAAGTCCGTCTAAAGCTGTAGACAAGACTCCATATGAAATATGGAAGGGAACGGTCCCTAACTTGTCCTTTATTCGGGTTTGGGGCTGCGAGGCTTATGTCAAGTGGAGACCTGACGATAAGCTCGGCCCACGATCGGTCAAGACATACTTTATTGGTTATCCAAAAGGATGTTTGGTCATTACTTTTATTCGCCTACCGAACATCGTGTTTTTGTTGCGGCTAGTGCGAAGTTTCTAGAGAAAGAATTTCTCGAGAACAAGACAAGTGATAGAACCTTCGATCTGTCGGAGGTTCAGAGCCAACAAACCGAGCAACCAATGGAGGAAACTGTTCCTTCATCATCGGGCGTGGTAAAACGTACATGGAGATGAAGAGCGGAGAGGAGACTCTAGAAATATAAGTTAGGACGGATTTGACCAAGTAACGAAGGTTTTGTGACGATTTTGCTCAAGAACGATCAAGAACGATCAAGAACACGAAGAACGATTATGATTATATTAAATAAGGTATTAATTAGATATTAAGTTGATTTAATGAAAAATGAAAAGATAAGTAGTGAGTAAGAGGGGAGTTGGGCCGTGTAAATATAGGGAATTACGGGAGTCGGGTTTTGAACTTGTTGTTACGGAATTGACTCGGGTTTTATAAATATATTATGGTAATTATTTAGATATTATTAGATCTTATTTTAGTTTAATCAAATATCTATATATTATTTAGATATTATGTTATTTAAATCAAAAGAAAGGAAAATATCTAATCCTAAGAGGAAGAGGGGAGCCGTGTGGTTATAGAAGAAATCGGGTCTGTTTTTAAGCGATTTGCGGAGTTTAAGTTGACAGATCGATAAAATTACAAATATCCTAGATATTATTATTAGTTTAATCAAAAGATCTAATATGAGGAACAAAGGTGATTTTGGGCGTGTGACTCATGCAGGAGTCGGGTTTCGGGTTTGTTTCGGGACTTAAGTTGACTCGGGAATAGTTAAATGACGTTCGGGGTTAAATCGTAAAACCTATTCTTTAATTCCAAATAAATTCAAAATAATTATATTAAATTATCATAAATTCAAATAAATCTTAATAAATTAAAATAAATTAAATTTATTATTTTTCAAATATAATTTCGGTCTTTCAAATTACGGGTTGTTACAGCTGCAGTCAGCTGGAAAAGCTCCAAACAAAATGTTATAGCAGATTCTACGACTGAGTCCGAGTACTATGCCGCTTCAGAGGCTGCGAAGGAAGCTATATGGATGCGTCAGTTCTTACGGGGACTAACCGTAGTTCCTAGTTCGGATGACCCGATCACCATCTATTGTGATAATAGTGGTGCCATCTTCCAGGCTAAGGAGCCTAAGTCCAGCAACAAGTCTAGGCATGTACAACGGAAGGCTCACATGATCCGAGATTACGTGGACCAAAAGGAGATAGTGATAGACAAGATTGCTACGGATGATAACATTGCAGATCCTCTCACTAAACCGTTAAGATATGATAAGCATGAAGGGCACGTTATTTCTATGGGAATTAAGCGTGTTCCTGAGTTGTATTAGTTGTTTTATATGGATTAGACACCTGTATCGTTTTCATAAAAACTATGTTTGAATCATCGTTTTGTTTTATATTTTGTTTTTCATGTGGGTTGTACTGACAACATTGAACACCACAAAGTGAACTGAATTACATTATATTTTGTTTTGGTCCGTAATCGCCTACATGAGCTGATAACTCTGGCAATTATTTTGTGACGTCGATTGATGGTGGGTTCAACGAGCCATAAGTCAAACTGTTGACTAATCGATCACAGATGCGGGTTATAATGATACTGCGCAGGACATTTTGTGACGGCGTTATGGAGTCCTAAATGTTTCGGAACATTAGGTGCCGGGTCGTGGATAGGACATCCATAATGTTCCTAGAGTCGATTCTTTTGACTATCGACTGTATCTTGAGATAAAGGCAGTTTTTGGGTTACTTTGGTTTCTTTCTCATGGTAGACCGTAACAGGAGGCTAAGTAGATTTTCACTGGGTCATTTCATACTGCGCTTGTATCTGCAAGATTCGAGTTGAAGAATATATCCAACCTTTATCAGGATATGATATTTCTCAGGGCCACTCGAGGAGCTGTAACTGAAATGCATGGCCATGCTCGAATGAAGATTCGTTTATCAGTTAAGTTACTCTCTAGTCGGGGAAACCACTCTTGATACTGATCACTTGTAAACTACGACCTTTGTGAATACGGACTTTGCAAATTGGTTTACATTGAGTGGGAGAAATTTATTATGGATATGAGAATCGGTTATCGCACATACACTTGTACGGACAAGTGGGATATTGTTGGAGCCAGTGTCCTCCACAGTTAGTGCAATAACATAAATAAATCTCTGTAGGTTCACAGGGTATACTTTGTATTGTAATCAGTTGATTAACGTTTATCGATAACGGTTGGCTTGCTAGATAAGTTTGACGTTATCGTCATACAGATGGCGGTGATCAACTGGTCCCTAAAAGTCACACCTAAAGGATGTGATTGAGAGATGTGATTATTTGAGAAAATAATCATATTGATGCCTTATTAAATGACTAAAAGGTTAGTCGGTGTTTTTGACTAAAAGGTTAGTCAATGTGATGATGATATAATTATTTAATAACGATTAAATAATGTTAGTTAAGACGAATTAACTGTAAATCGTAATTAAATATAAAATGTTATATTTAGGTATAGTATATAATGTGAGCTTAAACGAATTAAAATGTTAATTCGTAATTAAACATAAACCGTTATATTTAATTAGCAGGATTATAGATATACCGATATTTATAATTAAAGTATATATTATACGATTGTCATAATAATTGTTATGTTAATATATCCACTGCAAAATGTTGTAATGGACCTTATTAATGTATGACAACATATTAGACAATTATAATATGTATAACATTATATTAAATGGAAGCTAATATAACCCAAAAAGAGTCCATATGCACTTGGGTTTTTTCGGTCCATGGGTAGTGGTTTTGAGGAGACAAAACTCCTCATTAAAACCCTAGTGTTGCCGTGAGATCAAGGAGGTATAGGAGAAAAATAATTCTAACCTAATTCTATTCTCTCACTGGTGCCTCCATCACACACTAAACACAAAAACCTAAAAAGTTAACAGTAACTTTTAATCATCTTTCTAGCAAAGGAGAAGGGCATATCTCGATCTATCTTGGGTGAGACAATTAGGAGGATATCTACTTTGATATCTGTTCTTAGGCCGATTTTGCTAGGACCAAAGGTTTAATTCGTTTTCTCTATATTTACATTGTTTTCATATTTATGACTCGCAATTCATATTATATAGTTTTGTTATAATCCTAAATTTTAAGGGGATGTAAACAGTTATTTCCCACATTAAGCTCCACATGACCAAAATCATTTGTCCACTTTCTTACCCAAATTTCCCAAGCCTCCTCTTTACTTTTCTATTGGTTCCTATATTACATTTCGATCATGATTAGTTTTACTTAATGGTTTTGGATTGTCTACCATACTAAACTGCGGGCACATTCTTATAAGTTGTAGATAGGTGAGTGTCACTTCAAATTTAAACCAATATGCAGTGATATTGTAGGGGTATGTAAGGATTTGGACCTTTGACTCTTAACTAGCACAGGATATGAATGCTACTCAACTCCCACAGCTTAACACAGGGAACTAAACAGCAAACTAGACTGACTAAGACTCCTTACCACAGCCAAGCACAGGTAAGCAGACTTGAGTCAAACAACAAGAAAACACCCCACAGTCTAAGCACAGGGATATTCACTTGCCACAGACTTAGATCAACAACCACAGCCTAGCACAGGATGTTATCTGGCCTGACTCTCAACTAAAACTAAACACAAGTTGAAAGAATTTTAGAAATGAGAACTATGCTCAAGTTTTTCATTCAAATAACAACTGCCTTGTATAAAAGAGCATGGGTCCTTATATAGGCCTCAATGCTTGTTCTGATACAACCCTAGAGTATCATCTAAGGGCCAAGATTAACTACTAAAAGATGACAAAATACTGGCTACAAATACAGACTGATAATGTAAAAGAAAAACAGTAAAACAGACAAAATGCAGACACTTGACAATGACATGCTCCAGGTTGTGCTTGGTGCTTGGTGTTGACTTGAAACTTGTGGACGAAGCTCATTAATGCTCCTTGACCCTCTTCTGCAGTATTCCTAATAGTAGGGAAGACAAGGAAAGACTTTTGGAGATAGTCTTTCAGTGTTTAACTAGAAATAGAAAGATTGCTTTTTGCTTTATGCTTTTTGGTAGGCTGTTTTGATTTGGATTTTTAGGGTAGTTGTGTTGTGTTTTGAAACTGGTTCCCTAGGACTTTTTTGGACCTAGGTGGGTAAGGTTTTAGCTGGGCTTGGTGGTAGCTGGTTGTTCAAAGTGTGGTAGTAGTTATGACATCCCCAAGTGACTCTTGTAGGCTGTTTTTGTGATTTTGTGACTGGGTGTTGGTGGCCTTGTCTTTGGCTTGCTTGGCTCGTGTCTTGGCTCATGTCCTGGCTCGTGTCCTGGCTATCATGGACCCTCATTTTGACATTGTCTTGGCTAGCATTCCTCAGCTTGAAGCTCCCCCTTTTGTTACCCATGCCTTGCCCCCAGATTGACCCCTGGATACCCATGTAGACCTCCCCTTGGCTACCAATGCTCACCCCTTGATCCCCCTTGGTTTGTCCCTTGTCCTCATTGTTGAATTCTGCCCTGCCCTATACCTCAGCTCCTGCTGCATCCTCCCCTGGGTGAACTGTGCTTGTTCTCAAGCCTGTGGCCTCCTCATCTTCAGAATCCCCATAGTATGGTTTGAGATCCCCTACATTGAAAGTGCCATGAACCCCATAGTCTCCTGGTAGATCAACCTTATATGCATTAGGACCAACACTCTCTATGATCTCAAATGGACCATCAGCTCTAGGCATGAGCTTGTTCTTCCTCCTAGCTGGAAATCTCTCCTTCCTCAAGTGAATCCACACCAGATCCCCTGGCATGAACTCCTTCTTGGACTTAGGAGCCTTGGACTGTTTCTTGTACCTCTCATTTGCCCTTTCTATTTGCTTTCTGACTGCCTCATGAAGCTTCACCATTTGCTCAACCCTCCTCTTTGCATCAAAGTTCACCTCCTCCCTTGGTATGTTAGCTAACTCCAGTGGCATGAGTGGATTAATCCCATAGACAACCTCAAATGGGATGTGACCTGTTGCAGATGAGGGTGCTCTGTTGAAAGCAAACTCAGCATGAGCTAGCTTCAGGTCCCAATCCTTCAAAGACTTGCTGACCAGACACCCTAAGATCCTTCCTAGAGTCTTGTTTGTGACCTCAGTTTGGCCATCAGTCTGAGGGTGGTGAGAAGTACTGAACAAAAGCCTTGTCTTCAAGAGCCTCCATAGTGTTTTCCAGAAGTAACTCATGAACTTGACATCCATGTCTGAGACTATTGACTTGGGAACCCCATGCAGTCTCACAATCTTCTTCAAATACAACTCAGCAAAACTTGCAGCATCCTCAGTCTTCTTGCAAGCCACAAAGTGAGCCATCTTGCTAAACCTGTCAACAACAACCATTACAGAATCCTTACCCCTTTGTGTCCTGGGTAATGAAACAATAAAGTCCATGCTCACATCCTCCCAAGGTTTGTTTGGTACTGGTAGTGGAGTGTAAGGTCCATTCTGGAAAGAACTCTTGGCTTGTTGGCATGTTCAACACCTCCTGAGGACAACCTGAACATCTCCTATCATCCTTGGCCAATAGAACTGGTCCTGCAATATATCAAGTGTTTTCTGAACTCCAAAGTGTCCCCGTAGGCCTCCTGAGTGCACTTCCCTGATGAGTAGATCCCTGTAAGAACCCCTTGGAATGCATAGCTTGTTTCCTTGGAATATGAACCCTTCCTGCAGCATATACTTGCTTCCTTGAGCCCTCCCCTTTTCAGTCTGTGTGATCCATTCTTCAGCAAAGTCAGGGTCCTCCTTATACAGTTCCTTCAGAAATTCAAACCCCAACACCCTTTGCTCCATGACTGCTATTAGGGAATGCCTTCTTGATAGGGCATCTGCCACAACATTTTGGAGATCACCAAGTAGAAGAGTACCTGTCCTTAGGTGCCAGCAACCCAACCGGGATCATTGCTTCTCGTGGTAGTTATTATTCTGCAGATGATACCTACTTTACAGATGCTTCTGGATCCGCATCCAAGCCACCTCCTTCTAAGAGGAGAGGCCGTAGCTGGTGGCCTTTGTGATGAGATGATGAGCTCCCCTTGTTTATACTAGATTGGGGGAGGCTAGCATTTTTGTAAGAATTTTATTTTTTTCCTTTATTTTTTTTTCGCATTTTTTTAGCTTTATTTTTAGCCCTTTTCCCATTAAAATTTCCTATTGTTCTGTGTGCTATCAACCGTTTCTCGGTTTGTTTCTGTTATAATTGTATGCACATTGAGGACAATGTGAAGTTTTAGCTTGGGGGAGGATTTGCATTTAGGATTGCATTTAGATTTTTAGTTTTCTTTTTAATTTATTTTCTTTTTATTTTCTTAGTTTCTTTTTAGTTTTTATTGAAAAAGAAAAAAAAAAAGAAAAAATCGAAAAAAAAAGAAAAGATCATTTCCATCTTACATTTCTCATTTTATAGTTTTTATAAGCTGATGTTTCGTTATTTTATGAGGAATTATGCATTCATGGGGATGTCTTGTACATAGTAGGTAGAAAATTGCATTTGGACTTAATTAGGATTGATCTTGACTTTGGGAAGCTACTCATATTGTAAGGTAGAGCCTCCAGTGGTCGGTACATCTGAACCCGATCCCAGTTTAGGAGTGGGTAGTTTCTCCTTATAGTCTGTGTTACATCAAAACGCATAAGTATGATTTTTATTCCATTTTCTATAAGTATTACTGTCATGATCTACATTTTGAAGCCATTCAATCTCTTGTTCACCTTCCGCAAAAACACCCTTCTTTCTAGCTACATTATAATATTGCTTACCCTTGTTGAGCTAGTAACCAACTATATGTGTAGGGGTGTTCTGTGCTTTTGCGATGTTCAGATAATGCCACCATTTGGTGTGAACTTGTCTCGGGATTGCTGATTCCCGGGTTTTGATGTGAAAGAGAAAAAGAAAAAGAAAAAGAGCTTTGAAAAATGATGAAAAATGAAAAAATGAATTTGAAAAGCTCAAAAGAAAAAAAAGAAAAAAAAAGAAAAGAAAAAGAGGAAAAACGCTTCCATGAAAGGAAAAGAAAGAAAATTATGGGAAGTCGTAACTTGGATTTTCATGTTTAATAAGCCAATATGCTGCTTTTGGCTTTGACTTTTGTTGATGGGAATTGGTATGATTTGGATTGAGTATCCACTACACATTTGGTTATTACTAGCTTGACTTTAAGCTCCACATGACCAAAATCATTTGTCCACTTTCTTACCCAAATTTCCCAAGCCTCCTCTTTACTTTTCTAATGCTTCCTATATTACATTTCGATCATGATTAGTTTTACTTAATGGTTTTGGATTGTCTACCATACTAGACTGCGGGCACATTCTTATAAGTTGTAGATAGGTGAGTGTCACTTCAAATTTAAACCAATATTTCCTATTTTACAAAAATTTGAGTGAAGAGTGTACCGTAAGAGTCCATTGTCAAAAAGATCATGCAAGAGCTGAAAAGGTCCAAAGAATATTTTCTATGCTGCGCCGTTATGTAAATCTCAACCATGATTCGCATTTTCCTTCGCCATTGTTGCTACGGGCTTATGATTCATCTACTTGTAAGAGCTTACTTTTTGAGATTTGTATGATAGATTGATCATTGTTAGCTACCCTTGTCCTAGTTATGATTGTTATGTTTGCTTGAGGACAAGCAAGGGTTTAGCTTGGGGGAGTTTGATAAGTGATATTTTGTACTGATTTATCCCCCGTTTTAGCTCGATTTCCATACGATTTATGCACTTTGTTAAGTGATTAACGAGCTAATATTGCTATTCTAGTTGTTTTGCGTGTTTTGACTCGTTTTATAGGAAATGAAGCGGTTTTGCTATATTTTCCTACTTTATTAAGCAAAGACACTAGGATACAAGTTTTCAAGGAATTGATGATAGCCAGTTCACGATTTGATTACGATTCCGCTACATCCTTCCCCGAATGGACTCAATTTGGATTTTGGCTTTGAACTTTAAATGGAAATATCAACCCAAGTCAAGAGAAGATCAGCCCAAGCCCAATTCCGTATTGCATTGACCAAGACCAAAGCATAGGATTCCGTGCCAAAGATGAAAAGACGGAAGAATCCAATTTGCACACTTACCCGATCGGATTGCCATTTACCCGATCGGGTATTTCTGCAATTGGACGTTACTTGGCTCTTCTTCAACCGAGCTTAAATGAGTGCATTAATGCTTTGACTAGGGTACGAATTTGGACGAGGGATCAGCAGCCATGCATTCCTATAAAAGCCAATGATCATCACACACAATTATCATCCAATTATCACTTATCATCTTATCATCATATACTTATCTCTTATTATGCAATAACACATTTCATAGTTTCTTTCTTTCTTACAAGTTTTTAGTTTATTTCTTAGTGTGTCTCTACTATTTTTATAAGTTTTTGTTATTGGATTGAATAATCGTTCTTTACTTTATTTCTTACATAATCGCATTCCAATTACGGTAATTCTCTATCCTTGATTTACTTATGCAATTTTAATCAACATGAATTATAGTCTCACTAGTATCATTCTCATAATATTGTTGTTATTAGGAAATCAATCTAAAATTAATCTAGTTAAAACAAAAATATTACTTAGCATGTCACATTATATTTTACCTAATCATATAATCCTAAAAATTATCACTAGAATCACTATTAATAGAATCACCATAATCACTTTAGTATTTATATTTCACAGTTTAATTTCATACATCTTTTTCGTGTTAATTTACTTAATCATATGATCATATAAATTAGATTAATTCTAATATTGTAAAATTATCATTGTGTAAATAAAATAAATAGAGTTGTAATATTGAAATGACTTATGAGTTAAATGAATTAAAAGAAGAGTAGTTACCAATTGAACCATCTAATTGTTTCTTCCTTTGGTCGTGTCAAATTCTATAACTATGTTTAGTGGCCATAAACAATTGTTTGTATTAGTCAATTTCTATCTTTATAACGAGAGTTGGGATAGGAATTAGGACTGCCAATAGGGGTTTAGTGACTTAACCATGCTGAAAGGACGTTAGGACCCACTAAAAGGTCGGTACGAATCCGGAAGGAATATACCGCTACAAGGCCTAGACAATCATAGTAATTCTAATATTGGTATCTATGAGACTTTTAATTAGTTTTACATGTATTTCTCTTTCGCTATTTCAATTTGATTAAATAGTTTATTTACCGTATTAGATAGTTTATTTCATTGTTATCTAGTTAGTTTACTTTATCATCTTTCCGTTTCCGTTCTTAGATAGTTTACTTTATTATTATTATCTAGTTTATTAGTTTAGTTAGTTAGGCTTTCAATATTGTCATTTAAATATCGTCTTTAGTTAGAATTTAATTGTTGTTATTCGGATCAGAGGATTTCCCCGATCGGGTACGTGACAACCCGATCGGGTATGTCTTCTGTTTTGAGTTTTACATTCTGCAATTTACATATTTGTCATTTACATATCGTCATTTACATACTTGTCATTCTATTTTATGTTAATAGCTTATACAACCACCTCAAGTGACTCGAACTTAAATGAAAACCAATCCATAGCAATTCATAGTTAACACGTACTCCCTGAGGATCGACACCCTACTTCCCTAATTACATTCCTTATATTGTTAGCCTAATTGCGGGTAATTATTTTTGTATCGGGACCGCGACACAACCGATCAGGGTCTTACATAATTATTTAAGGTGGGTCATTAAGGGTAGATTGGTAATTAGATAATATTGAGGGAAAAAGAGCTAAGATATACTCCCTCCTATTCTCAATAACATTCCCCATTTCTATTTTCGTCTATTCACAATACTTTTCATATTTCCTTTTTTAGTAAGTGTTTCTGTGGTCCAAATTTAATTGTATGGTCGGGTAGTGTATTTGTGTGGTCCAAATTTAGTTATATGGTGGGGTAGTGTGTTTTCTTAATTTTTGTGTTAAAGTGAAAGGGGAAGGTTATTGAGAATAGGGGAGAGTATAAAGCTAAAAACCAAGCCCTTTTGTCTGCTTCTGCCAAAAGACCTCCACAAACACACAAGAAACACATTTCTTATAATCACACCACATCTTGTAAAATTTCACCCGACGTCAACTTCAGCTTCCTCCGGCCGGGCGTTATTTCGCCCGACGGCCTCTAATTTCACCCGTCGGAAATATCTTTTGTCAACTTGGGAATTCGAGTTTCATATGTTTTTTGCGTATCTTGGGTGTTTGATGTCGGCTCCATTCACGTCGAGTTTCGGTTCACATGAGCTGGTGGTAATGATGGTGTTCCGGAGTTGCTGGAATGAGAACGGTGGTGCGAACTGATTGTCTTGAACTCGGCAGGGGAGTAGGAGCTGGCGCAAAGGACAAGGCAGAGAACGGAGTGAGAGGTGGAGCGGTTGTGACGAGTGAATTGAATTAAGTGGCTTGTACTTGAGGCGCTTTTTGCTAGTTGATTACGTTGTTAATGGTGGACGCGTGAATGGCGAGGAAGAGGACGGAGGTGGTCGCCATGGCTCGTTGAACTTGAAGCACAATGGCGGGTGTGCTGATGGCGATGGTCGATGGTGGCCTTGGCTGCTGGTGGAGGTGCGCGGGTAATGCTGCTTCCATGTCTGTTATATTTTATAGAAGATTATGATTTGATTATAATTGCTTGTGTGTTTCATTATTCATCGGTAGCCTATTTATAGTACAAAGGGAGATAATTCCAAAGCTTCCATGGGGAATGCAACAATGGAAGCTACAATGGACTATTGTAAGTGACAATAGACTATGAATGCATTACATTGGCCTATTACCCTCCCGCAATCGTAAAGGCAGTACGTAATACGAACTTTACGATTGGAGAAACACAAGTAACCCAAATTGAAACCGTCTTCATCTCTTCATTTTGATATTCCTTCAAAAACTTCTCATCTTTACAAGGTAGTACGGAAAACGAGTATAAGACTCGCTAGAAAACGTTATATTCGAACAAGAACGTTGAGCATTTCGGACTTGTTGAATATTCTAACAAATTTGTAGGAAAACTAATCGGACCTAACAAATTTCAATAAAAAAAAAAAAATTATCCGTTAATTTCATTATGGGGAGAACGTTAAGTTTTTCGAACTCCAACTTTTTATACCACCCTGATTAAATAGAAGAATTTTAGCAATCATGTTTCAAAAGAGAAGAGTTTTCTTATTATTTTAAAATTGACATGCTTGTGGCTGGTGTTTCTTCTTCACATTTCACAACCATAACACGTTACTACCAAATGCCAAAAAAATGATTCACAGAACTGTCACATATGAGGGATGGTAACTCCCTGCCATGATCAATTCACTTGGAATCTTCTCTAATGTTGTCACGTCCTATTTTAGGATCATAATCAATTTCTTTTGTGTGTGATTGAGTTCTAAGCAAATATTATTATTGGAAGATTATTCAAAGCAAATATTATTATTGGAAGTTTAATATTTTTGATTGAATCCTACCGGTGGGCACCATATTTTATTGCCCACCGGCAAGAAAGCGAAAGCGTATTTAGAGACCTCAAGAACGAGGCTCCGATACCATGTTGTATTTTATAGAAGATTATGATTTTATTATAATTGCTTGTGTGTTTCATTATTCATTGGTAGCCAATTTATAGTACAAAGGGAGATAATTCCAAAGTTTCCATGGGGAATGCAACAATGGAAGATACAATGGACATATGGAAGCTACAATGGATTATAGGAAATGACAATAGACTATGAATGCATTGCATTGGCCTAATAGAATCGAGTCGAGGTGAGTGGTGGTGGTAGGTACGAATGATGTTGTGATGGTCGAACTTGAGCACGGTGGTGGTTGATGTTGGTTGTTGTCAAGCTCACTACAGCTGCTCGTTGTGGTGTCTAGACCCGAGGTTGCGGAGTTGATGTTGATGGAGCTCCGGCTCGCTAGTGGTGGTGAGTGGTGATTCAGGGGCAGTCAATCGATTCTAGTGCGCGTCTACGCTGCAAGCACGGTCTGCTTGTGGTTGAAGTAGTGCACGTGTCGCAGATGAGAGATGTGGCGACTGAAATGGTGTTTGGATTGAGCTGTTTATGTCGTGGTGTACTGATTGATTTTAAAATAGAAAATGGTTTTGGGTTGATCAATGATTGGCCTCCATTTCCCTCCTCTTTGAGTCATAGCTTTGACCCGTTTCATGGACTCGTTATCCCGTCTTGCTTCTTGATTCCCTCTTTTATTCGTCAATTGGTACCTACAAAATTAAAACAACTAAAGCAGTACCAAATCTTCTACGTATAACGATTATTCGCAATAATTATAATAAAACTAATAAATTCTAAATAATGATTAAAATTAGCTATTAAGCCGATTAAACACACAAAATCGAGTTAAGTGAAGACATAAATAAGGGAAAATCGATACTAAATTACCCGTTATCATTGGGATAAAGTTTTATTTTATTTTTTTACCTTAGGTATCCGTGTCAAACACTAAAACTATAAAATATTATCTTTACCGTTTCCGGAATACTCCGCCTCAGAACAAGATGGGACCCCGCATTTAATGACAGTTTTACCCTCCGACTCGGAATTGACACTAATTACCGTCAAACTGGCCGTATTGGCGTGTAGATGACGACCCATGGGTTGAAAAATGTGTTTGAGCTACCTTTTATTAACCGGCTTACAAAATTTTATAAAATCGCGATATATGCTAAACAGTTTGTTTGATTCATCATCGGCTTATTTTTTGGAGGTGCGACAGGTGTCTAAACATGGTGACATATTAGTTTGTGTAATATGGGGGTTTGTATAACAATGATATCATCGTATGCCTGAAATGTAACCAATATGTGATTTGATTTGAAAGGGTTTTAAAATGGAAACAAATATGGATTAAGATGGTCATATCTTGAAATGTAACAAATATGCAGAAAGTTAACATCTTAGAAGAAAAATGTCGCCATTTTAAAGAAAATGTGATTTTATTCGAAAGTATCCTAAAATGGAAAAATGTATGAATTATTATTAAGGCATGGGGGTTTGTGTACCAATATTATCATCTTAGACTTAAATGTAACCATTCTACAATATGCTTATCTGGATTTGAATGAATCTTATAATGAAAACATATATGAGTAATAATGGTGAAATAGGGATTTCTGTTGCAATGTTATAACCTTAGACTAAAATTTAACCATTTCATAAAATGTTTGTTTGGATTTGAATGAATGCTAATAATGATAACATCTAAGAATACGCATGGTGACATATGGTTTGTGTTAAAAATGTAACCACCTTAGTCTCGAAATTTAACCATGCTTTACATGTTGCCATATTAGCTATAATATATGAGTGAATATAATAATGATAACATCTATCAATAAACATGGTGACGTATGATTTGTGTTAAAAGTTATAAGACCTTAGTCTCGAAATGTAACCATGCTTTAAATGTTGTCATGTTAGTTAAAACTAGTTTTTATCCCCGTGCATTCCATTCCACCCACATGTTTGCAATTTTGAGTGCATCTGTTTGTTGAACTATTTCAATATTGGTTGTTCATGAAAACTACTCTTAAAGTCAGAAGTACCAGCATTTTATTTTTTATTTTTCTATATAGTTTTCCTTCATAAATCAATAAAATGTTGTAAGTGTTACATCTACCACATTAACTGAAATTATATGTGTAAATTACTACGAGTTTTATACATTAAAGTAGGTAGTTTTAATTTATTGTTAGGACGCGAGTGCTGTAGATATTTGGATCATTGGTGTATTAATTTAGATAGGACTCGGTAGTTTGTAGACAGAAATTCCCATGTGTGGTAATCATGAAGAGCTCATATTGGTAACAGATTTTTGTACGCAACCTAAAAGATCTTAAAGTCATTATAACACCCCCATGATCTACTGTACAAATTGGCCAGTTTTAAGTTGTAGTATTTTGGAAGTAAATTGGTAGCACACCTGTTCTTAAAAAACAGTCACAAAAGGATACGGTATATCTTAAAATTGAACTTATGGCATTCTGGGAATCCCATTTGGCATTTGGGAATTGAGAAGTAATTTTTTTGCCTTGCGCTTTCTCAAAGCTTGAACCTAGAAGCGTTTAAAACAAAAATAAACGATAGACAAACTTGTGCGAAATCTTTGAAATCACATCCAACGATATGATTCTATGAGATGTAACTCTTTGATTATAGCCATAAATCATAATACATACAAGTATATTGTATGCGCACAACGCTTTTACATAAGATTAATTGTTCTAAAATATATGAAAGGTTAATAAAAGTAAATATACACCTCAAAATAGTAGAGCCTTACCTAAATACGCAACAAAGTCGTATGGTAAAAAGCGGCGTCTATCCCCAAACACCCCAATTTATTATAAAACTCACTTATCATTTAAAATGTCTCACAATAAATAACCACAAAAATGTTATGGACATCTATCAAGGCGATGAGGTTATCATGTGTAATTTTCCGTAAACCTTAAGTATTACTCCATATTGCTTCTATTTATTTCTCCTCGCTGTCCTAATACCGGTCTTTATTAACAACCTGTATCGATCCACTCTGTATACAATATAAATATATACAATTGAAATCCACAACCAAAAAAGCCAATCAAAAGAATAGAGTCATACAAATAAACCCATACATGTATGAAGTGGTGGGCATGCTAGGTGTTGGACCTGTTGGTCGCCATTGTGGAGTAAAGCTTCATCATAAAAATTATAGAGTATTTAAAGGGTTGAATTAGTAATTCAATGTTGTCATATCTTCCCTAATTTAATTCATGAAACGTATGTTTTCTTCCTATTCATTGGGAATAAGATGAATAGATAGAAGGTAAAAGGAGAATTATGACTACTGTTGAATATTGAAGACAAATAGATAGATAGACGTTTAGGTTTTTTACCGGACGAAACAGATGAGTATTGCTACAATTGAATAAGAAGTGATAATTAATTGGGTCAATATGGTGGTGATGAAGAGGGAAATAGATAATCATGTGAGATAATTAATCAGACTTTGTTTACCTAATCAAAGGAAAACGTCAAAACAGAGTAAGCAGACAAGTAGCTTGTAGACTTATTGTTATGTTAATAATGTGGCAATACAAGTAGATGGATATTCTGATGTGGCAAAAGAACATATGGGCAGTTTGTCTTTTTATTATATATATAGATGTGTGGATGAATGTTATAATGGTAATATCTATGAATAAATATAGTGATATATGATATGTGTTAAAAATGTTATCACCTTAGTTTCAAAATATAATTACCATGTTTGAAATGTTGTCATATTAGTAAGAATGTGTGTACGATTATGTTAATGATAACATCCATACTAGTTAGAATGTGTGAATGAATGTTATAATGGTAACATATATGAATAAACATGATATTTTTGAAATGTTACCCTTTTGAAATGTGATATGACGATTTATACCGTCTTTACCAACCCAATTTTTAGCTACTTTAGCCTTGATATATGTTATTTATAGTTGCTTTAGCTCATTAATGCCTTTTAGCTCAAAGGGAAAAAAGGGAGCCACGTGGAGAGGCTAGTTACGTGGCGCGGCAAATTTAGCAGACTACCTAGCCGCGTGGAGAGGCTCAGACTTGGATTCCGGCGGTTACTCTAATTCTCCATTATTACGACAATTATGTTCAAGCATTATGAGACTTTATGAAGATGTTTTTTTGAGACCTATATAAGAACATGATTGTTGATAATTTTAATGATATCTTCTTCCATCTCTTAAACAGTATAAAATACAAAATAATTCCTGGTTTGCTTTAGTAAATTCTATTTGTATGGAAGGCTAACTTCCTCATCTTGGGTCAAGCAATTGAAGCAAATGAATTAGTATTTTGTAAGACTCTTTACTCTATATTTTTACCTCTTAAATATTGATTTATATTCTCAAATTATTATTATGATTATTGATATTTTTTGCTAGTTTGATCTTTTAGTTTGTCTTATCTTTAATCTATTGCTAGTTTAGGAATTTGAATCTTTTGTTCACTACTTGCCTAGACATTGGTAGAAACTATAGCTCATCAATTTGTATGCATTCATCATTGTTGAATTGTAGGGAAATATTTATCATATGAATTAAAGTGTAGAACCGCTTGAGTAGGCATTTGTTCATCTTTGTTAGCTTCTCTAATTATAACCTATGGTATGATTGATGTAACACCCACTATTGTACCCTATTTTTTTTAGTGAAAATATTTTACGGATACTTTTCAGCGACTTTAAGTTTTAATTTAGAATTTAATGTTTCGAGTCGAATTTAGAATTTCCGAGTTCGTATTTGGAATTTCCGCGAGATTCCATGTGAATCCCGTCTTAGGGCGACTTTGACTTTTGTTGACTTTTTCCCGTACACATCTCATACTCTCCTAACCTAATTCATTACTCACTCAAACACAAATCAAACTTACTTCTTCCTTAAGAAAACCAAAACCCTTGCCTCCATTTTCATCCGATCTTATAATCATCGTATCTCATTCGTTTCTTGCTCAAATTCATGTAAGTTCGTCTTATTCTTCCCCTCTTATCATCCTCTATCCGTATTGGTAATAAAATTACCGTCTTTCTCGCTTTTCAAACTTTTCGTCTTTCTGAAGGTGAAGTAAATTCATCTTTTATGATCTATATGTAGGTGGTGACCTCCAAGATCCCGACAAAGACTATTTCCTAATTGAAGAGGAGCTTGACGAGTAGTGAAGACGCAATAAGGTAACGGTGAAGGGTTACTCGATATCATTTACGTGTTTTACGTGTTTTCTATGCTAGGAATCATATTTTGAATATGATTAGTGAGTTCAGTAATTGTGTTGATGATGGTATATATTGTTTGTTGAGAATTTATATGAGAATCTATGATTTATGTTGATAATCGATAATTGATAAATGTTGAAACTTAGTTGAAATGGTGATTTTCGAGTACTATGGACCCCAGCCGGTCGACCGGCAACCGGTCAGACCACCGGCTAGGGCAGTGGCTGTATATTATTACATTTTTACGTGATTTTGAAGTATGACTTGGGTCTCAGCCGGTCGACCAGCAGCCGGTCATACCACCGGCTGAGACACCCCTACTTTTCCTTTGATTTTCCATAATGCCTTTGGTCCCACCCGGTTGACCGGCAGCCGGTCCACCTGACCGGCTGGGACATGCTGTTGTTTCATATTGGTTTTTGATATGACTATTGGCCTTAGCCGGTTGACCGGCAGCCGGTCCACCTGACCGGCTGACTCCTGCTGATGTTCCTTGTAAATTTTGTTTACAATTTTCATTTATAATAATTCCGATCGTTCGTTTATCGTATAATTTTACGTAGTGACTTATAATATTAATGTTTTGAATATATGAGTTTTCATTCGCTTGTATCACATGTTTTGTGACGGTTTTTGGTATGTTCCACTTTGAGTCGGTTTTTACAAATGTTACGGTTTGAGCACTATTTTGTTATGTGCTTTGTACTCTCATTCCCTTAGCTACCTCCACGTTCATAAGGCTGGAATGTCGGAACGGGGAGATATCCTACTGCTTAATTGCATGTGTTAGTGGGCATACGACGACGTTGTTGGGAGACGAACGCTTTGCGTTGATCAACCCGGCCGTCAAATGTTGTGTACTTACGAGGTGGTGTTATTTGCATGTAGCGTACCGCTTGTTATGAGGCTTGTGCTTTTTTACGCCTCTTTCGTGAATTGTTCTACCGAATTTGGGGTACTCGGCGTCAATGATTGACCGAGTCTTGGATGCGAAATGTCATCGCATGTCGAATCGGAAAATGGTTTATTCCGAGAGTCTGGCCAGATTTAGACTAGGACCGGGTATTTATATCGTCGTGCTACCAGGAGGAAATTAGTCTACATATACGAAATGAATTGAATCGTGTATGCGTTCAGGGAAATGTTATATCCCATGGATGCCTTTTAATCATACTTGACATGTACACGGTGCTAGTGCATTTCATTTACCGTGAGAGATGTCGTCTTTGTGTCGTTGTTCTTGGATGCGTGATTTCATGATTTATTATTCATGGTCATTGCATGTTTGGGCATCGTCAATGTATTGGTACGTTTGAATGGATGATAATATGATGGATTTATTGTGATCATCGCATGACTTGGCATGGTTTGTTTGTCGAGTCTCAATCTTATCAAACTTATACCGCTAACGGTGAGATGTAAGCCCTAGTGAGCGTATTCGGTTGCCGAAGAGTGTTTTCCCCGAGTCTTTGTATAACAAGATGGATTCGGACTTGTTACTCTTATGCTCTTGTCATTGTATATGGAATTGCCTATCTATCCTTATCGTATTTCACACGTATATCTATATATGCATGCTTCTACTTTTGTATTTCCTTCTATGTACGTTTAATGTGATATGGCTGGGAGAACCCGGAGTTACTCCCCACTGATTGTGGCGTTCATGTTTTTCATGGATGAACAGGTTGCTTGCATGGATGGCTTTTTCCTTATGCTATTTTGGGTTCGGGTGTGAGCTAGCGGGCGTTGTCCCTGGAAGATTCACCTCTAGTCGTTAATTAGCTAGTTTTCTAAACACTTGTACTTTGTTAACATTTTGAGAGACTCCGTCTCTTTGTTGTATTCCGTACTTAGTTTGTAATGTTTTGACACTCCTCGTATTTTCTACCTTGCATGTATAAAAGTTTTTAAAATACCGTATTTCCGCAAATTGTTTCACATGCTTGTATGTATTATATTTCCGCATTCGCGAGGGTTGTCACAGTTGGTATCAGAGCTTTATCCCTCCCGACGCACACACGTGAACCCTAACTTAAACTACTTGACCTTAAAATAATAAATGAGAGATTGGGTAGAAGTTAAGGACTTGACTTTGTAGTCTATTTGTTTATGCTAATTGATAGGAGTAACTTAATTTGTTTTTGTTTCTTATGAAGATGGTTAGACCACGATTAGCTGAGAACGTTATGATGGAAGCTCTCACTCAAGTGCTGAAAAATCAGCAAGATGCAGCTTTAGCTAATGCCAACCAAGTTCCCCCTAGAAGGGAAGATAACCATCAGGGTGGCTACGCATGGGTAGCTGGACAAATAGCAAGGAGTAAAATTGTACCATATGGTGGAGAACCGGACCCTACGGAGCTATCCGATTGGTTTCGTGAGATGGAGAAGCAGTTCGATCTATACCAAGTCCGAGAAGAGGACAAGGTAAGGATCGCAAAGCATTTCCTGGTGAGGGAAGCTGATAACTGGTGGGCTATCACTAGTGCCACCGCTGTTCTTGAAGAGTGTAACACCCGGAAATGTACCCTATTTTTATAGTGAAAATATTTTACGGAAACTTTTCAGCGAAATTTAGTTTTAACCGTAAATTTAATTTTCCGAGTCGAATTTAGAATTTCCGAGTTCGTATTTGGAATTTCCGCGAGATTCCATGAGAATTCCGTCTTAAGTCGACTTTGACTTTTGTTGACTTTTTCCCATAAATATCTCATACTCTCCTATCCTAATTCATTACTCACACAAACACATTACAAAACTTTCTTCTTCCTTAAGAAACCACCAAAACCCCTTGCCTCCATTTTGATCCATCTTTGAATCATCGTATCTCGCTCGTTTCTTGTCGAAATTCACGTAAGTTCGTCTTATTCTTCCCCTCTTATCTTCCTCTATCCGTATTGGTAATAAAATTACCGTCTTTCTCGCTTTTTAAATTATCCGTCTTTCTCAAGGTGAATGATATTCATCTTTTATTATTTAATTGTATGTAGGTGGAGACTAGGAAGGTTTAGAATCGATTAAAGACGCGTAAAGGTAACGGTGAAGGGTTACTCGATATCATTTACGTGTTTTATATGATTTCTATGTTAGAATTCGTATTTATAATATGATTAGTAAGCTTAGGAATTGAGTTATTATTGATGATTGTTGTTAGTTGATGATTGTTGATGATGATTATTGATTGTTGATAGTTGATAGAAGTTAAATATGAGAATTGAAAATGATTGAACTTGTGTATGTTGTTCTCGGGTAGGAGGTAGTCTTGGCCGAAGGACCGGCTGCCGGTTCAGTGGCCGGCTGGGATTTCACTGCACCGACCCGTTTTCGTAGAATGATCATATCTCCTTCGTTACTTGCTTGTTTTGGGCTTGTGACTATTCGTTGGAACCGTAAGAGGATAAGCTATCACCTCGACTTAGAATTTCTGCATTTGCATATCTAGAACTCTAGTTATGACCGTTTGAAGTGGACCCTTGTTTTAGTTAGTTTCCAAACTTGCTTTTTGTGTGTATTTGTGCTCCTTGCCGGGGTACCGGCCGCCTCCCTCCACACCGGCCTGGAACACGGCTGGATTTTTCTTATAAAATCTCTAAAACTCGTAATTCATAATAGTTCGCATGGTTCGTTTATCGTATAATTTTACGTAGTGACTTATAATATTCATGTTTTGGATATATGATATTTCATTCGCTTGTATCACATGTTTTGTGACGGTTTTGTCTATGTCCCACTTTGAGTCGGTTTTTACGAATGATACGGTTTGAGCACTATTTTGTCTTGTGCTTTGTACTCTCATTCCCTTGGCTACCTTCCCGTTCGTAAGGCTTGAGCTCTTTTCCGCCTCTTTCGTGAATTATCGACCGAACTTGGGGTACTCGGCGTCTATGATTGACCGAGTCTTGGATGCGAAACGTTTATCGCATGTCGAATCGGAACATGTTATTCCGAGAGTCTGGCCAGGTTTAGACTAGGACCGTATTATTATCGTCGTCCTACCGGAGGAAATTAGTCCACATATACGAAATGTGATCGTGTATGCGTTCAGGGAAATGTTTATCTCGTGGATGCCTGTTAATCATACTTGCCATGTACACGGTGCTAGTGCGTTTCATTTACCGTGAGAGATGTCGTCTTGGTGTCGTCGTTCTTGAATGCGTTATTTCATGATTTTATTCATGGTCATTGCAGCGATTGGACACCGTCAATGTCTTGGTTCGTGAATGCAGATGATATATGTTGTATGTTATGGTGATCATCGCATGACTTGCCTTGGTTTGTCTGTCGAGTCTCAATCTTATCAACTTACCGCTAACGGGTGAGATGCAAGCCCTAGTGAGCGTATTCGGTTGCCTAAGAGTGTCTTCCCCGAGTCTTTGAATAACATAGATGATTCGGATTTTTATCCATATGCCTTATCATTATTTATCGAATTGCCTATCTATCCTTATCGTATCTCACATGTAATATCAGATCTATCATGATTTTACTTTTTGTTTTTTCTTCTATGTAGCGTGGTTCGATGTGATATGGCTGGGAGAACCCGGAGTTTCCCTCCCCACTGGTTTTGGCGTTTCATATAGTTTTTCATGGATGAACAGGTTGCTTGATTGGATGGCTTTTTGCTTGGTATTTTGGGTTCGGGTGTGAGCTAGCGGGCGTTGTCCCTGGAAGATTTACCTCTAGTCGTTAATTAGCTAGTTTGCTAAACACTTGTTCTTTGCTAACATTTTGAGAGACTCCGTCTTTTTGTTATATTCCGTACTTAGTTTGTAATATTTTGACACTCCTCGTGTTATCTATCTTGCATGTATAAAAGTTTTTAAAATACCGTATTTCCGCAATTTACTTCACATGCTTGTATGTTTTATATTTCCGCATTCGCGAGGGTTGTCACAGTTGGTATCAGAGCTTTATCGCTCCCGACGCACACACGTGAACCCTAAACTTAACTTACTTGACCTTGAAATAATCAATGAGAGATGGGTAGACTTAAGGACCTAAGGTGGTAGTCTGTGGTGTACTTGATATTTGTTAGGTTCTAACTTGTTTGTTTGATTGTGTTGAGTGATGTTATGTTTGTTTGTATCTACCGTTTTAAGGTGGATCATTGTGTTACCTAGAAGAAGTATCCTCTACCAAAGATTTGAAGATTGACAAGCCTAATTGAAGTGTATTTCTTCCTCATCTATGAATTCTCTCGTCCTTAATGTATTATGCTCTCTTCATTCTATCTAGGTGCTTCTTTCCCTTCCAACTTGGCTGCCTCTTGGGAATTACTCTTGATAGTTTCCTCCATCTTACCATTGGTATACTTACCTTCCTCATGTAACATTTTTGTGGATGCCATACCCATTTGTTTGTGGTATATTATACTTGGTCGGAAGAACTTTGAATTTTGTGGAATATTAGTGATTGTTAGAATGAATTTGTGATTTGAGGAAAATGGTGTGGATCTAAATTCACCCTATAGTGGTAATTGGTTGTATCTCTGAGAAATTGTGGTAAGATAAGTCGGATGATTTTAATGCTTAATGCTTGCCATGACTCTTGTGTGAATAGTTCATGGTATTTGATGGTGTAAGGTTGAATGAGTTGGCTAGGACTTCTTAACCCATTAGTGATTTAATCTTTTGAACTTAGGAGTTTGAATGATGCCTTGAGGTGCGAAATACTTTTGAGGTTAAGTGACCTCTTGTGGTTTCCTATTGTGTGTTTGTGAGTATAGGCTTGGTGGAAGAGCATTTGGCTATAGTTCTTGGATTTAAAGATATGATCTTATCTTATGGTATCGGAGACTCGTTTGGAGTAGTAAGGTTTCGTTGTAAGTTGAACCATATTACTTGAGGATTATGATGTGAGCTATGATGGAAATACCTTGGGATGTTAATGATGATGTTTGACTTGAGGTTGTACTTTGTTAATAATGAACTCGTGGGCTATATGATGTTGTTAATGACGTTTTGTTCGGTGTTCTACCTTGTGGTCGTAGGAGTTGAAAAGAGATTAGTATGGAGGATTCCTTATTGGTTCTTCGGTTTTTGAAACCTTTGGGAATGTGTCAAATTTTGGAGTTGAGAGAATGTTATTATGTTTAAGTTGCAATTCCGAAATTGGGATACCGTGTTATATGAAAGTATGGATGAATTGGGTTGTTATCGATTTGTTAAATCTAGGTGTACCTTACTTTGATGATTGTGGTACGATGGTCCCTTGTAAGAGACCTTTGTTTGGGATGAGTTGCTTTACTATCACCCTAAGCCTGAAAGGAGAAATTTTGTGGAATTAAACCTTAAACCTTTACTCGTGCCATCATCCCTTTTCATTTCCATTCTTGAGTGTTTTTGTCAAGATTGATCTTTAAGAAATCGCATGATAGTATCTTATTTCTTACTCGGATGTATTCATACCTCTACTATCTGCTTTGTCTCTTCCTTGACCTCGTTATTTTCAGCACTCCTCTCTTGTAATCTCGTGCCTTATTTATTCCCGTGTTCTCTTTGAGATTCCTTATCGTTTCCTATCTCGTTGCCGCTTCATCTATTCCTTAGTGGATTGGATATTCCGTTTGTAAGGTTCAGAGAATAATTGTAATGTATTGTGGGATTCTTTAGTTAGAATATGTGTATTTGGATTTAGCAAATTTCATGTTGTATTTGATCATGAGAAATAGGACTTAAGCTCTAGGATGAATCCTAATAGTGATAATGTATCCTCTCTTGATGGTTTTAGATTTGGGGCTTGGTATTGTAGTGCTAGTTTGAGAATTGAGTTGATCATGATAATAGTTCGTTGTTGTTGGGTATTTTAACGGTTGCTTGGTATGTCATTTGGGAATTGGATGTCTCTAATTGGTGGATTCTTAAAGAGACTTTGCTTTAGGGAAATTGAGCCGGTACCCAAAGTTTGAGGAGTATTGTTATAAATGAAAATCGATTCATATTGAGTTTTAGATGAACTATATGATTTGAATGGCGGTCTTATTGCCAAGTAATTGGCCATTTGTGGTTTGGAATTAGTAATTCTCTTTTATTCTTTCGTAATCATAGTTCGAGTTTGAGAAATGTTCGTTGCAAGCTTTGGATAATGAATGCTCGGTTGTTATGGATTATAGAGTTAGAATAGTGAACCCATTTATCTTGAGGATTAGTAACCACCGTATTTTGCTAATGTGACTATTTATATTTGAGGCTTCGAGCGTAGTAATGATCGAATTAAGGATGTTATGGCATATTAAAGAATTCTTTTAACCGATAATGGATTGTGGATTTTCCGTTGTCGTGAGACTTAAGATGAGATTTCTTTGGTTAGTGGTCTCAGATAGAGTTTGATGAATCTAAGGATTTTATAGTACATTAAAGGACCTCCCCTGCAGATTGCAATCTATGGACCCTAGATGATGCTAATTAGGTTTGAATGGTTATGTTGATGACTTGAGGTCTCGTGATTATGGAATATTTCTGTAGAAATCTAATGATTGAAAATGTTGAGGTGTAACTTGGGTAAATTACATCCTCTTGAGGATTAGTGTATTAGTAGAGTTAGTACTATCGAATTCTTGTAGATCTTCCTGCCGATTTTATTGTCATCTTCCTATCCCTAGGAATTCGATTTGTTTTGTTTTTGCCTGTTTTGTTTACATTTTCATACACTGAATTGTGTTTGTGATGCTCGAGTCGCTCTATGTACGTGTAATATGTTCTTATTTTGATTTTATCTTTGAGAAAACCTTCGAATTTCCATATTGTATTTCTAATTTAACGTTTCAAAGAAGTCTAAAGATGGATTGTGTACCCTCTTTTTGGAGAAAATAGATTTCTTTTGCTTTTATACCTGGATTTTGCGTTTGGTTGGATGTTTGGACTTGTTATTGGAGAGGTCTGGTGCCTAGTCCTGCACTTACTAACGTTTGTTTTGAATTTCGATTTCACTATTTCGACTTTAATTTGATTTGGATAATTTGAGTTCTCGTTCGCGACGGGCACTCTTGAGATCCGTAAGTAAGTTTCGCACTTATGAAAAATTTCCTTAAACCGTTTCGAGAAGAACATCATTTCATAAATGTTTTCCCTTGTAAAAGCTTTCGTGTTGATTTTGTAAACCGATTCTTGTCCTTGATACTTTTGTTTTCTACTTTCAAGTTTCGAGGACGAAACTTTTTAAAAGGTGGGGTGATTGTAACACCTGGAAATGTACCCTATTTTTCTAGTGAAAATATTTTACAGATACTTTTCAGCAAATGTAAGTTTTAATTTAGAATTTTATGTTCCGAGTCGATTTTGAATTTCCGAGTTCGTATTTGGAATTTCCGCGAGATTTCAAGAAAAACCCGTCTTGAGCCGTCTTTGACTTTTGTTGACTTTTCCCCCTACTTATCTCATTCTACCACTTAACCTATTTTTCATTCACTCAAACACAAAACTTTCCTTCTTCTCTAAGAAACCAAAGAAACGTTGCCTCCCTTTTTGATCCGTCTTCAAATCGTCACTACTCCTACGTTACTCGCTCAAATTCTCGTAAGTTCGTCTTATTCTCCCCCTCTTAGCTTCCTCTATCCGTATTGGTAATAAAATTACCGTCTTTCTCGCTTTTTAAATTATCCGTCTTTCTCTAGGTGAATTATATTCATCTTTTATTACCTAATTGTAGGTGGAGACTACTAGGAAGGTTTAGAAATCGATTAAAGACGCGAAAAGGTAACGGTGAAGACTACTAGGATGATTGTTGTTGTTTGATGATTGTTAATGATGAATACTGATTGTTGATAGTTATTAGAAATGAATTATGATGAATTGGAAATTTGTATAGGATTGGAATTTTTGGTTGGTACAAGGTTCTCGGGTGAAATTGGTAATACATGTCACGGGAGTGAAATACAAGTCACGGTCGTGACTTGTGCAGTTTCACTGCACTGACCCCTTTTCGTAAAATGATCATATCTCCTTCGTTACTTGCTTGTTTTGGGCTTGTGACCTATCGTTGGAACCGTAAGAGGATAAGCTATCACCTCGACTTGGAATTTCTGTATTTGCATGTCTAGAACTCTAGCTATGACAGTTTGAAGTGAACCCTTGTTTTAGTTAGTTTCCAAACTTGTTGTTTTGGAGAGGTATCTATGTTTCCTATTTATTATGCTTCTTAAACTTGGTCTAATGCTTATGTATCATGTATTTGATTCATTTACATTTATATAATGCCATATTCACATGTTTTGTGACGGTTTTTGGTATGTCCCACTTTGAGTCGGTTTTTACAAATGTTACGGTTTGAGCACTATTTTGTCTTGTGCTTTGTACTCTCATTCCCTTGGCTACCTCCACGTTCGTAAGGCTAGAATGTCGGAACGGGGAGGTATCCTACTGCTTAAATGCATGTGTTAGTAGGCATACGACGACGTTGTTGGGAGTTGAACGCTATGCGTTGATCGACCCGGCCGTCAAATGTTGTGTACTTGCGAGGTGGTGTTATTTGCATGTAGCGTACCGCTTGTTATGAGGCTTGAGCTCTTTTCCGCCTCTTTCGTGAATTGATCTAACTACCGAATTTTGGCCGTTCGCGTCTTTTTGTAAGAATCGCGCTGATTCTAAATGTCTCGCATGTTAAATCGGAAAACGTTTATTTCCGATAATCCGGCCAGGTTTTATACTAGGACCGGTATTATTTATCGATCGTGCTATACCTGATTGACAATTCTTTCCTACATTCAAAAATTAGCATCGTTATGATTCAGGGAAATGTGATCTCGTGGATGCCTTTTTATCATACTTGCCATGTACACGGTGCTAGTGCGTTTCATTTACCGTGAGAGATGTCGTCTTTGTGTCGTCGTTCTTGAATGCGTGATTTCATGACTTATTATTCATGGTCATTGCATGATTGGGCATCGTCTATGTATTGGTATGTTTGAATGGATGATAATATAATGGATTTATTGTGATCATCGCATGACTTGGCATGGTTTGTTTGTCGAGTCTCAATCTTATCAAACTTATACCGCTAACGGTGAGATGCAAGCCCTAGTGAGCGTATTCGGTTGCCTAAGAGTGTCTTTCCCGAGTCTTTGAATAACATGATGGATTCGGATTTGTATTCCATATGTTCTTATCATTATTTAACGAATTGCCTATTTATTCTTATCGTATCTCACATGTATATTCATATATGCATGATTTTACTTTTGTATTTCCTTCTATGTACGTTTAATGTGATATGGCTGGGAGAACCCGGAGTTACTCCCCACTGATTGTGGCGTTCATGTTTTTCATGAATGAACAGGTTGCTTGCATGGATGGCTTTTTGCTTATGCTATTTTTGGTTCGGGTGTGAGCTAGCGGGCGTTGTCCCTGGATGAAACACCTCTAGACGTTTATTAGCTAGTTTGCTAATCACTTTGATATTGATAACATTTTGAGAGACTTCATCTCTTTGTAGTATATTCTATTTTGTTTGTAATTATTTGACATTCCTCGTATTTCTATCTTGCATGTAAAAAGTTTCAAAAACATCGTATTTTCCGCTATATAAATCACATGCTTGTTATGTTTTATTTCCGCATTCGCGAGGGTTGTCACACTTACTCTCTATATGCACATGATAATGACTCAAAATGCAAACTGTACAGTTTCTTTTACAATATTCATAATAATTTCAATTGACTTCAGGTCAATAGATGGACTTTAGGTCCATGAGCTCATTTATAATCAAAGATTATATGTCGACAATCAAAATTAGGACTTGCATATAATATCCCATTTTCTAGTCCATTAAACTCCGCGCGCAAATGCATATCGGTTCCATAATCATATCGATATAATTTCAACATCTCTTAGATATTTTCAGTACTGATAAGTGATATCTGAATATATAGGGTACCATTTATTCTCTATATCGGCCATCTATTATCATTCAGATATTTATGTCACTTCAGGGACATACAAATTTCTTTACTCCATAGAAGTACCAACTGCCCATTCTTGCCATTTTCTTACTATTTGAAAAATGTGAACCGATATGACTTCCACACTACATTCCATGTGTGGTTATTGTTCAATTTGACAAGAATTACAATTTTCATTACATATAATATCTATGACTAATTTATAGCACGCTATACCACAAATAGGGCTAATATGTCTATAATTAAATCATAGATCCCAATGTAATGTCACATTTAAACAAGGTGATCAAAATGGTATGTATCGTAATACATCTTCATAACTAAATGAATGCCATCATTTTTAATTTTATGAACCTCTATTTGATGTATTTCATATTGAAAACAAACCGCTGAACTTAAGGTCCAGTTGGGGATATCATACTTGTTTGTTTTTACCAGCTTCTCCTTATCATTCTCCTCCTAAGGTGGTAAAAACTATCACCAAATGTATAGTCTAAATATTTATCATAACCACCTTAGTTCTCAATTTCTCATATCATCGATGAGAAATTATGTGTGCATTTTTGTACAATAACAAAATATTTCGGAGAGTAACATATAATGCAGTTGGATTTTAATGTGCCGAATTACAATGCCCAATTTGGGAGATCAACGATTTTATATAATAATCAAAATGTGATTGCTGATCACAAGAACTACTCAGAAAAATCATTATGTGGCTACAAGCCATTCAATAGAGTGTCAATCCATACACGAACATTTAAGTTCTTTATTGAACTTCTGAGTAATGTTTATATCTCCAATAACAAATATACTCAGTCTCACTGTAGTGTCTTGCCTTTAATGAAATTTCTACACGAGAGAGTTTCAGCACTTATCTTTTCTCTAGGATAAACTTTAGGTTTATCAAAACGGATATAATAAGAATCCGGATGGCCTCAATCGTCACATCTTAACAATTTAATGTCAACTTTCTTAGTTTGCCCAAAAATCATGGCAACTTACATAAGCACTTGGTCGTGTC
>JAIUZE010075262.1:0-18023 GCA_022085475.1 Heliosperma pusillum
GAAAGCTATGTCATAAAACCATCTGAACTCATTATTTCTAAATTTTTCACGTTGAGGTTTAGGTTCAGACTCATTAATACTACACACGTCATGTTCTTTAACAAAATCAGTTTGAGTTTTGTTGTTGCTGACATATTTAACGCAATTCTCTTTAACATGACCATTGTGACCATAATAATTGCAAATCAAATATTCTGAAAGATTGACATACTTCCTTCTTCTGAAATCACGGTAAGAAGGAGTGGATTTTCACTTATCATGGTCACTACGACTATAACATTCATGTCCTAGACCCATCTTCATGTTATTGTTAGACTGTTCGGTAAGGAAGTTTAAGACTTTTTTACTTCCTTCCCATTTATCATGAACTTTTCGTGCATGTAGGAGCAATTCCTTCAAAGACTGAATATCTTTTTCACATAACGAATGGTCTACATTCGAGTCTTTGGAGGGATTTTTCTTTTTAAAGTTTTCACGAAAATCATTAAAGCGTTTGTTCAAGATAAATTTCTCCTCGTTATGTTGATTTTTGGCTTGGGAGAATTCAGCCTTTATATCTTTCAATTGGTGAGAAAGAAAAGAGTTTTCTTTCTTGTGATCAATGATAGCAACTTCCTTTGCCTTAGCTTCAGATTTTAAAAGCTCATTGACTTTCTTCAATTCTAAGGTTATAGCCTCATTAGCTATAACTTTGGCTTGAAGATGCTTAATGTTGAGCTTTAACTCTGAGATTATAGCTTCATTAGCTATAACTTTAGACTCAAGAGCTTCTTTCTCAACATTTATCATGTCTGAAGTTGTAGCTGAAGTTGCCATAACTTTAGACTTGAGCTTTTTAGCTTTGGCCTTTAGAAGTTGGTTTTCCTCAGCAATGTCAAGAATTTGTTCCTTAAGATCTTTTAATTCAAGACTCTGTTCATGACAGTGATCTAAGGTTTCTTCAAAATACTTAATTAAAGACTTCTTAGACAACTTCTTATTTTGCTTTTTAAGTTCAAGATGACTAACCTATTCATCATCTTCTGAATCTGGTTCTGAATCTGAACTGCCGACAAGACACATCTCGGATTCTTTCTCGTTATCACTGTCAGAAATTAGGTCAAGACTGACGTTGCTCAGACACAGGTTGGCGACTTCTTCTTCCTCTGACTCGTCGTCTTCTGTGTTGAGATCTCCCCTGCAATAAGCCATCATAACTTGCTTGAATTCCTTCTTGGTTTTGTCTCGTTGATTTTTGTCTTTGATTTTCTTCAATGTAGGGCAATCCTTAATCATATGATCATTGTACACACATTGAAGCAACCACGACTTGAGAAAGACCCTTTTGACTCAATTGGCTTCTTATAAGATTTGTTAGTGTTATTGTTAAACGTTTTTCCTTGTGGTTTATTAAAGAATTTTTTCTTAAAACGTCTAGCAAATAACACTATTTCATCTTCAAGATCCGAATCTTGTTTTTCACTAGACTCGGCTTGTAGAGCCACTTTGTTACTATTACTATCGTTTGCCTCATCTTCATCAAGATTAATCTCGTTAGCCATTAGGGTTCCAAGTAGCTCTTGATAAGATAGGTTGGATAGATCTTTACATTCCTCAATTACCGTCACCTTAGGTCTCCATCGTTTAGACAAGCTTCTAAGGATCTTTCTGGAAATTTCCTCGGAGTCAAAAGTTTTACAAAGATTTTTCAATTCATTAATGATACTAGAGAAGCGAGTGGACATGTTATCAAGGGATTCATTATACTCCATAGCGAACAATTCGTATTTTCGCATTAACAATGCAATACGTTGCTTTTTGACAACATTCGTCCCCTCATAGGCTAACTCTAGACCATCCCATATTTCCTTGGCAGTTGAGCTAGATGAGAAACGGTCAAACTCAGTACCAATCATGCCGTTTTGCAACAGACTGATAGTTTTTGAATTTTTCTCAGCTTTCTTATGATCTGCCTCAACATAGTCCTCTTCTTTATTTTCGGTGGAAGTGCCAGTAATAGATCCAAGCATGATCTTATTAGGGCCATTCTTAATGCTTAGCCAGCACTCCCAGTCGTTACCCTTTATGTAATGGGTCATCATATTTTTCCATAAACTGTAGTTCTTCCCATTGAATACGGGACACTTCAGATGTTTGGAATCCATTAAAATAAAATAAAATTAAATGCAGCGGAAAATAAATAAATAAAAAGAAACAAAACGGATCAGACTCCTTGTTGTAAGGCAATCAAGAGCACGAGGCTCTGACACTAATTGTAGAGTCTATTGATCGAATACGAAAGAGGGGGGGAGGTGAATTGAGTATTAAAAACTAGCCCCACTTTTTCGATTTATATGATATGTAATTAATTATTTGACACATACTCTCTTTCTCTCACCAAACCATCGTCTTTCCTTCCCTCACTTGCACAACACATAACCATCGGCTTCCCAGTTAATCACCCTCAGTACCATAGATGCCACCAAACGATATCATATTAACAACAAAATTTTGCTAAGTTTATTAACAAAATTAAACGCGTATAACATCTTACTTCACTTAATCGATCAATACAAAAAAAAATATAGAATATGTTATTGACATTCATGGAGCTATGAAACCCTAGGAGAGAGAAAGTGTGATTTAGATGTATTCGGGGTTTTGGTTGAGCAAATAATTATGGAGGAGAATAAATCGTCAGATTGATAACTGGGGATGATTGTGATGGACATCCATTTCCATGACGACGTCACTAAATCCATCGCTGCATTCCTCTACGTTGATGGCCACAACCTTCATAACACTCTCAGATCTTGTCGACCGCTAATCTTGTGGTGGGTGGCGTCTTTATAACCGGAAGTAGAGTAGGAAGGCCATTGATGATCACTATTTATTTACATATTTTATGCTTCCTTTAGTTAGATATGACTCGATTTATTGTCTTTCCTTGCTTGTTTCTATGCTATTTTAGCTAGAATATCGATTCTGCCGCTTCTGTTATGTTTTAATGCAGATTAGATGCATTTGGAGCTTTCTGAGTTAGTATGGAGTATAGCGGAGTCAGATCATAGAAGGTTGGGCACGGGAATCGATAGAGGTGGAGAAGAAATGAAGAAAAACGAAGAAACAAGCCACCTGAAGGATGCTCGATCGAGCAACATCACTCTGCTCGATCGAGTCGTGCTGAAGGATGCTCGATCGAGCAACATCACCTTGCTCGATCGAGCAACATCACCTTGCTCGATCGAGCAACCTTGTGTTTGGCAGCTTTTGCATTTCCTAAATTAGTTTAACCTAGTTAATTAGATTGTTATTATAAAAGGAAAACTCGTCTTTCACAATTAGGGTACGCTTTAATATTAGAAACTCAAGTTTTGTTTGCTTTGCTACTGGATTGATTCATCAAGACTATTATTTTTAGTTCAAGCTTGTAATCTGTATTCTTTAATCTTCCTTTGTTATTCAATTAGTTACTTTTTAGTTCGTTAATCATTCTTTGTTACTCCTTTCATTATTGTTAGCCATGTTTACTTTATTTATTATCGTTGTTATTAATATCGTTATGAGTAGCTAAATTCTTTTCTAGGGTTGAAAGGGGATCTAGGATTGTTAGAAGGGATAGACTAATTAATTGAATAATTGCAATAGCATGGTTATCGTTTGATTATCGTTTTAAATCTAGTTGCTTAGTTACTGGGTAGGATTAATTAATTAGTCTCGCAAAGTAGGATTAACACCGACTGGGTTAAGACTAAGATAGGCTACGATAAATGAATAGAACTCGTTTAATGATAGCGATCGCATGTTAAATTGTAGATCTAAAGGGCATAATTGAATCGACCGATCTTGTGACCTTAGATAACTTTATTGCATGATAGTTGATTACACCCCTACCCCTGAATAATAATCCTAGTGAACCTGAGACCCTAGACTTTTAATCGTATTAATTTTCAACCTTTTATTGTTATTGTTTGCAATTAGTTTAGAAACATAAATCAAAAACCCACGAAATTGTTACTATAAGAGACGAACCTAGTTTAACAGATTAGATTACTACCGCCTCCCTGTGGATTCGATACCTTACTTACCGCTGACTATTAGTTAGTAGTGAATTAGGATTACTTTGATTAAGGTGACGCGACTTTACCCTTATAAGCCATGATAAGAGATATGAGAGGTTGGTGTTTGGCGTGGATTTGGTTGAAAGAATGAGGGTGGCAGTGACATTGTGTGGGAGGTGAGGGAGGCAATGATGGTATGAGTGGAGTTCTCCGTCACTACCAATAAAGTTTGTTGTGCTCTAGTTATTGTATGGTTAAATAAAATGTATGGTGAATGTTGACACATCAAATTTTAGGTTGGTTTTAATTCAAATGTGAAAATAATCATGTCCCCGAGTCTATTTTGAGAAGTTAGTACCTAAACAATCTATTGATCCCAAGGGGGGGGGGGGGGGGGGGGAATTGAGTATAAATAAAGTATGCGTACTTTTTCGATTGTATGTTTGAGCGTGTAAAGTTATAGTATTTTGAATTTATTAACTAAATTCAACCAACTAATAACTTTTAGTAAGTGAGTAAATAGCAAAATAGGTAGAACAAATAACGAGACAAGAGACAGAAGAGATTTTTGAAGTGGTTCAGTTTCACACGTTGAAACCTACGTCCACTATTTATCGATTAATAATTATAGTACCTTCCTACGGATTACAAAATTATCAACCCACTCGTACAACTAACTATAATTGTAACTCAAGGTTTGACTATCATCAAATACTCGACTCTTACGTTAATAAAGAAGTGTTTTTGTTTTTTCTAGATGTTCACACAATTGAACTTATAAGAAATAAATCCAGCACTATAATCCAATAAAGTTTCTTCAAAAGTAAAGTGCGAGTAAGGTACGGCTTTTCAAAAACATGTTTTGCAAAATAAATATTTTACTCAAAATATTTATCTTAATGCAAAGTATATAATATAACGTGAAAAACTTGATTTTAATGCATGAGATGCATGTGTATTTTCAGAATAAAAACCCTAATAGCCGTTGCCTATCTTAGGTAGTAAGAAAGAGTTAGGTTAAATTTACAAACCCTAATTAACCACATGCCTACCTTGTATAATAAGAAAGATATTGGGTTAGAATCCTACTTAAACCATAATTAAACCTGTAGACTCACTTCGTGTATTGCGGCCCATAAGCCCTAATCACAAAAGCAAACTATAGTTTATCCCGTCTCTTAATAGAATATTCTTTAGGGTTTAAGTTTGAACATATATGAAGCTCTAGATAGTATGACAATCATAAGTTGTTTTACTAATCAATAGAGAATTCTCAAAGATATTCAAACTATGTAAATTTAAACTACAATCTATCATAAATACTTTTCTTTTAAAATATTATTAAAATCTTTATTCAAAACAGCTTTAAAAGATTAAAACACCCGGACCAATTTTCGCAGCTCCAAGGTTATAGTAGAACCACTCATAACCTTGAGCTTGGCAAGTAAGGTTATAGTTAAAACAATTATAACTCTACTTCCCAAAATTACTCGTGAAAGATACAGTTATTGGACGACGATCTATACTACAAATCTTCATGGAGATCTTCAGTATGTGGATCGTCTCTTCATTCGAATCTTGATCTCTTCATTTTGAGCTCCGTAAGCTTCTATAGAACCCTTATGTTCGATCTTGAGCTTGTCAAGGTTATGGGTCAAACACCTATAACCTTGCAGTATCTTTGCTTCACAAATCATCAAGCTTATAGCTTATCAAGCTATAACTTCAAATGCCAACAATGCTTAACCATGCTTAATCTAACAAAGACTAAACAATCGATTACAAGCACAAGCATAAACATTTATAGATTCAAACAGGTCATTATCAAAACCAATCATATAACTATATGGTTCAACAAATTCCTCCTTTTTAAAGATGACAAGCCTCTTAATGATTTGTGACTAGTTAAGGTAAGTTCCCCCTCAACATAATACTATAAAAGTCATAGTAGGTAGAACGCAAGATCAAGATTTTCAAAGCTAAAACATAAGCATTTAAGGACCTTAAGAGACTAACGGTCTTAACAAGGAGCAATCTTAGGCAAAGTCTCAAATCAAGGTTATGTCTTCCCCCTCTAGGCATCATCGAAAAAGACGAGAACAAACATAAATGACTAGAATAATATCAACCAAGGAAAGAATGAAACACTTACACAAGCATATTATAGAAAAAGAGATTGTTCAAACGTCAAGTGCAAAAATACCAAATTGTTTAATACAACCCAACAAAATAAAGTGCCAAAATGAGCCGAATACGATAGTTTTTAAAGAGGGTAAGGAGAAGGGTAATCAAGGGGCATGTCCATTGTTAACCACATTGGTTAACATAGCCTGGGCGGGTACGGAACTCGAGGGAATCCAATCGATCAAAGCATGATCGCACATGATTAGCCTGGGTGGTGAGACAGATGTCGAAATTGACCACCTTGCGAGTAAGAGCCTCCGTAGCTTCATAAATAACCCGCATGTCCTCCCGCATAATCTTCCCATTCATAACCAACGAGCCCCCTTGACTTGCCAGATTAGCCAACCCGTCATGATGACGAAACACATCCTGACGAATGTCCAATAGGTTGACTTCCATTGATTGAAAGCAGTCATTGATACTCCTCATCCAGGATACCACACCATCACTTACCCCACCAGTCCGTGCATTATTACCAGCAACATTCCCCTGTTGAGCTTCACCCAAACCCGAGACCACATCCTGCCAACACCGGGGCCTGAGTCTCAAATTTGCGTAGTATGTTGGACATAAACGCGTCAAGATATGTGTCCACACTGTGCAGCACAGAGGAATTGTCCACGGGTTTTTCTCAGGTTCACCCTTAACCACAAACACCAACTATGGTCCCATAGCACCAATACCCATTAATTTGAGAAATTTGTCACACATACCATCCCGTGACAACAACCCACAACTCCTAGAATCAACAAACTTTTTAATCTCCAAAAGAGAAGATATCCACATACCATATGGAAGATCAATGGTAGTGGATGGCTTGTCCTTGGTGACCGTCATACTTATTTGAAGGATGTGATGACAAACAATTAATGGAAGATGGATTTTCTTGGCCTCAAGCCACTGCCAAACAACTATCATCTCGTAACTAGAGACCTTGTCCCGACCACCTTTTCTTGGTAAAATAGTGTTTCAAAGAAAATTAAAAAAGAATTTCATTTTAGGAGAGAAATTATTTGTGAACACATGACCAGCCGACGACGCACCCTCATCGAAATACCTTTACACCACCATCTTCACCTCCTTAGTCACATTGTTCCACTCTTGACTCGGGTTAACGCCGAGCAAAAGTCCGTCACAAAGACAACATCCTTACCATTAACCACGGCATACAAAGGCCCATTTTGAAAAGAAAAAGAGGCGTAAAACTAAGTTACCTCAATTGGGTAGATGGGATCCGAAAACTGACATATTTGGTACCATCCCCGAAAATCTAAGAACTGATCAAAGAGCCGAAAATCTTCTGCCTTGTCATGCCACCCCTTGGGATAAAACTGGCCACCGTAAATCGAGTTGTTTTTAACTATGTTGACAAGAGTCCGTTCACTGTTGGTGAGATAAACCTTGTCAAGCCCAACCTCCATTGCATGAGGCATGGCTTCTCGGAACATGGGCCTCATTATGTCGTCGCTGCCTCGAACCACATGTACAGGAATATCATCCTCATCCTCCTGATTGTATGCCTTCCCTTTACCCTTGTCCACCTTGAGGCGTTTCCCAATATTGGCACCCCCTCGAGAACCGGATGAAGTTTCGGTATGAGTGTCGGGGGGAGAAACAGAGGAAGGTTTTGGGTGGGTAGGTTTGGATGTGCGATTCGTCCTTAGACAAGTCAAAGGGGTAGAGGGTTCAGAGTTCATGGTTGAGAAAGGGAGGTGAGGAGTTGTGTGGGAAAGTAAGGAAGGAGAGAAAAGGAGAGCGTGAAGAGAGAGGGTGGAAGGTTTTTGAAAGAAGGGATGTATGATGATGATGGGAAATGTTAATATTTATGGGTAATTATGTGAAGTGAAAGGGTAGGTTGAATAAGGTAGAAATAGGGTAGAGTAGACCGGCTTGGAAAGATTCTTTTTCCTTTTTTTGTTTTTTTTATATAAGGAAATAAGATAAAATCTAGGGTAGGTAAAGGAAATAAGATATGGCTAGACTTTAGGAAAGGGTAGATTTTGTGGAGTTTTGGTAAAGTGAGGAAATCATTGGTTTATATTTAACAAAATATAAAATGACATTTAGAAAGAATATTCTAATAATATAATATAAAGGAGTAACATGCATAAACTTGCTGCGGAAAATACGGACTGTAGAGTCTATTGATCGAATACGAAAGAGGGGGGGGGGGGGGGGGGGGTGAATTGAGTATTAAAAACTAGCCCCACTTTTTCGATTTATATGATATGTAATTAATTATTTGATCATATAGATTAAAATCAACTAATTAATTAATCAAAGTAAGTACTAATAACGAAATAACGAAAAGTAAAGAGAGGCACACGTGATTTTTGAAGTGGTTCAGTTTCGCAAGTTGAAACCTACGTCCAATATTCTCGATTAATAATCTTTAGTACCTTTCTCCGGATTACAAAAATTATCAACCCACTCGTATAATCAACTATGATTATAACTCAAGGTGAGTATCGCTAAATACTCTTTACTATCTTACGTTAATAAGAAAGTACAATATAACTCACAAGGATTCTTGTTAAAGAATAAGTAAGATTATGTGATGTACTATTATCCAATAACGTATTTCACGTGAGCCATTGACAAAGAAGATGCACGACTATTTTGAAAAACAAACACCAAAAATAATAAATATTTTGCTCAAGGTTTGTTAAAAAACGATTTGTAAAAAATCTCTCAATGTGTATATCAAAGTCGTTGTTGAATGATTGAGATGGAAGGAGTATTTATAGTAGAAGCATAGGAGATATAAAATATAAAACCCTAGATTTATTTAAGAAAGATTTTTATCTTTAATATCTCAAAATATTATTTGCTTTATCTTTTAGAAATATATTTATCTTTAATATCTCATAATATTGTTGTAAAGATATATTAGAATCCTAGGTTAAGGTAAACAAGGAAACCAAGCCATGATGACCGAAATCCTCATCACCAACGAAACCCTAGGAGCACGCAACCCTAGGAGGCACAATCCTTGGTTTTCACGAAACCTTAGGTGGCACAACCACTAGGTGGGCTTATTAGGTTAACAACAAATTGAGATAAAATATATTAGAAACCCTAGGTAGCATGACAACGCATAAGTTGTATTACTAACCAATAGAATCTCATAAATATATCATCTTATTAAAATTTATGATAAATATAAAAATACTCTTTCTCTTTTTGAAAACATTTGAAATATTTATTTCCAAAATCATGCATCAACTTTTATCATCCAAAGTTATAGATTAAAGCTATAACTTTGAACTTTAGTATGTAAAGTTATAAGTGAGTCATAACTTTACAAACTTAAAATCACTCTAATGGAATAGTTACCAAATGACGTCCTATACTATCTAATCTTCACAAAGATCTTCAGTATACGGATCATCTCTTTATCTTGATCACAAAGACCCTCCATCTTGAGTCTTGTGTTATTTGAGGTAGATCTTGCTTGAATTGTTTCTTTAAAATTATATCAAGGTAGCTATAAATTTACATAGGAACTTATGAAGTTATACCTCAACCTCCTATAACTTTGTCTCATAGAACTTGTCAAAGTTATGCCTTAAGCTCCTATAACTTTGATCTTCTTTCTTGTAATTGTTGTTAGCTATGATAAGCCTAAAGCACACAATTACATGCATATGATATATCAAGTAAAGCACATTATCAAGTAAACACATGTCATTATCAAAACTATAAAATAGGTCCAACACGGACACAGTCATATAATCTCATCAAAGTCTAGTCAATCATAGAGTGAAGAAAATATTATGACAAGTTTAATTGCCACCGATTAAACCAATTTCGAACCGTAAAGTCTCAAAACGTTCTCTAACCAATGCCTTAGTTAGAATATATGCCCATTGTTTTTCCGTACTACAAAATTCAATTCGTATATTGAGTGGTGTCAAATTTCTATATGTTTTGTACGTGGGTGTTGTGCGAGATTTTTGGAAATAATTATTGCACTCGTATTATCACATAAAATAGGAACACATCCAGCATTCACACCATAATCAAATAGTTGTTGTTTAAGCCAAAGTAATTGAGAGCATACCAAAGCTGCAGCAATATATTCAGATTCTGCAGTAGATAAGGCGACCGAATTCTTTTTCTTTGACCCCCAAGAGATTTTACATGGTCCAACAAACGTAGCTATGCCAGATGTACTTTTTTCTGTCAAGTGAACAACCTACATAATATGCATCTGAATACTCTATGAGATTGAAATTACAGTCGAGAGGGTACGATAGATATAATTTAGATGTGCCAATTAAATACATTAAAATTCTTTTAACTACAACCATATGTGATTCTTTAGGGCACGATTGAAATCGAGCATAAACACACACACACACTAAACATAATATCTGGTCTACTTGCAGTTAAATAGAGAAGTGAGCCAATCATACCTTGATAAGTCGTCTCATCGACAGACTTACCATCTTCATCTTTAGTTAGTTTCTTATCCGTGATCATAGGATGAGAATTCTCCATTCTAAACTTTCTGATTAGCTCTCTGATGTATTTTTGTTGGTGTATCATTATACCTTCTTTTGTTTGTTGGATTTGTAGTCGAAGGAAGAACTTAAGTTCTCCCATCATGCTCATCTCAAATTCTGAGGTCATCAATTCTGAAAATAGTCACAAAGTTTATTATTAGTTGAACCAAAAATAATATCGTCAACGTAAATTTGTACAACTAATAAGTCCGAGCCCTTGGATTTTAGGAACAAGGTTTATCGACAGATCCTCTTTTAAAATCGCTTTGTAGTAAGAATTTTGACAATTTGTCGTACCAAGCCCTTGGTGCTTGTTTCAAACCATACAAAGCTTTATCTAGTTTAAAAATATGGTTTTGAAAACTTGTTATTCAAAAATACGGGGGTTGTTCAACAAAGACTTCTTCTTCCAAATATGCGTTAAGGAATGCGGTCTTAACGTCCATTTGAAATAACTTGAGTCCTTTGTGAGATGCAAATGCTATTAAGAGTCTAATAGACTCAAGTCGAGCTACTGGAGCGAATGTTTCATCGTAGTCAATCCATTCTTGTTGATTGTATCCTTGAACAACCAATCGAGCTTTGTTTCGCACAGTATACCAAATATGACTTTCATCAAATGTAACATGAAAATGAACTCAAATGACTCAAGGTGATCCACGACATGCATTTGGACCTTAAATACGATCTTCGTTACTTTTTGCATATTTGCCAACTTTCACAAGAACATTAATCATCGCGGAGTAAATAACACTAAGATTCATGATTGATTTATAATGAGAATTCTAGCGAGTATCCCCCGGCCTACTTAATCCAAATTCTTGATTCAACCCTTGCCCACTTACAATTTCATTCAATCCTAAAGCTTCTAACAATTTTTTTAGCTTGAGTCGCTCTTATTATTTATATCATGTTGCAATATTGTTCAATAGCATTTGCACAAATCCAAGTTGTTGAAAAAAAGATGCACAATCACAATTCTCCTTCACAACCGCAACAAGAGTCAATTGAAGTTGGTGTGCAAAACAATGACATAATAGGCGGAGGGACAATTTCACATTATCATTTTTTAAGGCCATTAATTTCACCTCTCATGTTACTAACCCCGTCATATCCTTGACCGCGAATATTTGACATAAGAAAGTTATGATCACCAAGTAAAGTCGTAATTGCTTCCATAAGAGTTAGACTAGTAGTATCATCAACCTTCACAATACCAAGATATATTTCACACACTTTTCCCTCTTTATTAACATGCCTCAAACAAATAGCCAATTGCTACTTATGATATACATCATTCGACTCATCCGTTAAAATAGCAAATAAATCATTATCAAGATATTTAAGAATCAACTAAGTAGTTTCTTTGGAACAACACTTGATGAGATCTTTTTGAATTTTTGGGGACGTTGCTTTGTGGTTTTAGAAATGGTTTCATTCTTTTTGACAAGCCATTTAAAAGTTCAAGAAAATAGCCCATGTTACTTGAAGTCTCGCTTTCATTATGGCCATGAAACGCCAATCCTTGTTTTAGAAGATATCTTAAACATTGAAGAGAGTATAACAATTGGGATTTACAAATATTTTTGTTTGGATGCTCACCTTATCAATCTTTTGAACTATAGAGGATTTTTTATTAATGAAGAAAGTGTATTTCTCTCTTGCTTGATTGTAAGCACTACCAACCTTACCCACATGTTTCTGTAACCTTAACGGTTTATCCCAATTATTCCATTCACCTTTCATAAAAGGATCTCCCCCGGGACATGTGGTATCATCCTTGAACAAGAAACAATAAAAACAAAATGCGGCATTTTTGTGGACACTATATTCAAGCCAATCATATGAATCACAACAAAGAACATTGAAATGGCATTTCTTCTTACCGATTATCGTTTGAGTAAATTTATCATTGGATTTTGGTCTACACGGCCCCTTCTAAATAAATCTTCTTCTCACATCATCTTGTGCATTGACTGGATAAGACAATATTGACACTCGTTTTCTCGGATCATTTGGTAAATTACACTCTTCTTGATTGTTTTCATGAAGTTCCTCATCCTGAGACGCTTGCTTATTGTTAAGAGATGACAAATGAGGATCTTAATTTTGAGAAGTTGATAAAGGAGGTTATTCAGTGTTCCGAGGTGATAGAGAAGGTTCATCCATGTTAGGAGGTTCTTGAACATTTTCATCTGGTTCACGATTTTGAGAAGGAGAAGATGATGAAGAAGCTTTGTGTGCCTTTCCTTGTGGATTCCAAAACGATTCTAAACTTTTATATTTCTTCATCTAAAATTAAAAAGAAACCAAAAATTAGGAATCTGTTATAAAAAATTATTATATGGATGTCCATATCTTATAGGATACTAGAATATATTATCTTATGGAAACTCTACCCCTATTGTATGTGTATATATACCCCGTATAATGGAATAATAACACAGATCTGTCTCCCTTACTTTCTCTCTACCTTCTCTCTATAATTATCTCTCCCTTTGTTTCACAACACGTTATCAGCACGAGACTCTAACCCGGAATGAGACGGACAATAATTTATTCTATTATTATATTATTTGGATCTGATAATCAGGAGGTTCGTATCAGATCTCATTATTTTATTCCGCTAATTAAGGTACGTTACTGTTATACTCCGTAACTTATTAAGATGTACAACATACGATTAGTTTACTATTGTATTTGGATATCATACGCACAAATCCAATTGAACAAATAATCTTTGAAACATGTTCTTTTGGTTATCGTCCCAATGGTTCAATTGAGTAACATAAGTACGGTAATCTGTAATTTTGCAAGTTTATGACTTAATAGCTGTGTTATGATCAATTTGGAATTGCGTGTATGTTGGGCATTCAATCAATAAAGTTGCACTATTGAAAACCCTATTAACAATTACTAAGTGCAGTAACTGATTTTAATCCATTCATTGATTTAACCAAGCCCTATTTATTCAATTAATGTGTGTTTGTTTAACTGTGATACAAACCTCGGTGGAAATTTTGACACAAAGACATGCTTAAATACTTAATGTATAGCGTATAAACGCTTTTGTTGTGAAAAAAAAAATTATTTTAGTCCTATAACAACATATTGACACTAATACTTTGCTTACATTAAATATTTTTGTTTGATATTGCTTTTGCGTTTTCAACTTTTAGTTTGATAAATAGGCTTTAACATGATTGACATTGCTTTGACTGTGTTTTCATATTCCCTTTATTTACAACCGTTCTCATTGATACTTAATTATTGTCGATTGGTTCCAAGATCACATAATTACGCCTTGACATAGTTGGTCTTTATATTTTATATTTTAACTATTGAAAAATGTGGAAATTTGTAATCATGAGATAATATGAAAAAAACTGTGAATCCTATTTAATTGGAGACATTGTTACTTAAATCATCTATTACTTGATGAATCATGAACATGTAAGCAAAGTAGTGATTTTGCAAGTATTAATTTTTGATTGATAGTTTTATTTACATATAATGATGTTTATGATGTATATATGAAATTAGCAGTTCTATATATTATTGGCCATTTAGCTCCATATATGTGGTCAACAAATTTTAATACAGGACATACCGTATCATATAATTTTGATTTTGAAATTCCAAAAGACTTATTTTACAAAGATGAGCAGATATGTCTATATTATGCCTTTGGCCAGAAGATCAAAGTTTTAAAAGAGATACTTAGGCCTGAAGTTCAAAGTTTTGAAGGTGTATCATAATTTAACACCATCTCATAAGTACACAATATTCATATTGCATTAGTGCATGTAAGTGGCCAGAAGTCCACATGTAATTGCTAGTGGCCAGAAGTTCACAGCTGCGATTTGTTTTTAACCGTATTTAAGTTTCAAATGAATAAAACAATCTTTAATAAAGGAAAAATTATTTCTGAATTGATTCTTGTTCACCTGAAGTTGAACAGTATAATGAAATCTGAAATTTCATTCATTCCTTAAAGTGAATGTGACATCTCATTAAGACTATGCCTATAGCAGAGATCGAGAACAAGGCATAATTTTAAGCCTAATATTTCGGCATGAAATGAGCCTAATAAGGTGGCCTTTCGTGAGCCAAGTAATGAGGCCTTTATTTAGCCAAATTCGAATAGTGAAGGAAAATATTTCATGAAAGGTCATGTTGGAATATATCTATGAGTAAAGAAAAATGAAATTCATATACGAGTTGATTGATGTTTATTTTAGGGCCTGGAGTTCATATTGTTTAAAAAAAATACTAAAACTATGACCTGAAGTTCACAGTGTTGATCAATTCTCACATTTCATATAGTGAGTATTATTTGTGCATCATAATTAAAAATGAACTCGGGATTATACATGAATATTTGCAAGATGAGATACTCTTAAGAGTTAATAATCATATCCAATCAATTCAAAATCATTCCCTGAAGTGAATGAGAAGTGAATGAGATATCATGTTTTGAGTATGAAATATATTTATCATTCATACAAATAATGTAGTAATGTAGACACATTATCGTGTAAATAGCTTAAAATAATATGTGTGGTATCTCGTATACAAGTGACATGTGATCAAGTTATTTAATATTATGAAGTGATTCATTGAATTCACCACTTCCTCTGAAGGGATCGCTGAATTATTAATTGAGTTTAACTGAGATTATTCAAAGAATCAGTTATGATTTGTATCCCTACAAAGAATCATTTTGATGTATGGTTTGTGTCCATACTACAAGAAAAAGCAATGTATTATATATATTCCCTGAAGATATATTGTGTTACATGTTTAGTCTTGCCAATATACATGTTTAAATATTGCTAACTGGACGTTTAGCACTGTAATTATAGTCAACTATAAATTTGGCACGTGATATGACATTGCTAACCAGAAGTTTAGCACTGTAATTATAGTCAACTATAAATTTGGCACGTGATATGACATTGCTAACCAAAAGTTTAGCAAGATGAATAGTCAACTAAAAATTAAAGTGGCGTGTGATAGATTAATTATTCGGAAATTATTTATACACAGCCAAGTGCTTAAATAGAGTCATAAATTGTGGACGTCAAACTAAATAAAAAGTTGACATTAAATTGTTAAGATGTGACGATTGAGGTCATTCGGGTTCTTACTATAAGCTAGAGTTTATCCTAGAGAAAAGATATCTCATTAAAGGCAATACTGTGACACCCTCAAATTTGCGGAAAGAAAAAAAATAATTTAAATACATAATGAAGGTGTCTGAAATAAAAAGGGTCATTACAAAACGGAAATAATATTATACAAAAAGAAATATACAAGACGGGAGACATATCTCCCGTATAAATACGGAAATAAAACGAGTGTATAATAATATACAATCTAAGAACCGAATATAGGTCCAAGGTAAATACTTCGCTCGCTAGCTCGTCAATGTACCCCAAATATGCATTCACCACCTGTTCGACCGCATTAAATATAAACACGGAAGCCACAGTCAGTGGGGAGTAACTCCGAGTTCTCCCAGCCACGAAATGTCGAGTTTAATGAAACATGAATAACATAAAAGCAATGTATATGGAAAATACAAAACCTTAACATATATGATATGCTTTCATGTTATGAAACAATTAACTAACATATAACCTATCATATGAAAGCTATCATGTGAATCCGATAATAAAATATAACACGAGGTAGGGAAGCTGGTATGCTGGCTCAGCGGTTACCATGTAACATGGCCCTGATACACTCAAACCCTAATCAACACGTAATCATGTGAATCAGTTAACAATCGGGAATCCAAACTCTATCAATCTTAGCCGGCTTGCATCTCACCTTATAAAACTCATAGAATCATACAAACATGAAAGACCAATCCTTCTACAAACAGGCATAAGTTCCTAGGACGGCCAATAGTCATCTGTAACTCGAGTCTATACCACAAGGTAGGAAAACATCCTAGCCCTAGACTGATCAGACCTAGCGACAACGGCTAACCCATTCCCTGTCTCATTACATAACCGTACATGAGAAACTCTGATAGGCGACCCCCTAAGCAGAGATGGCTAGTACTTAAGCTGGCTCCCTTCCCAAAGCGGAACTCTTAGGATGCCATGCCCCCGGCTTGGTATCAAAAGGCCCACGCCAGTGACACAAAAGCTGGCTCCCTTCCCAAATCGGTCTGATTTTGAGCGATTTGCGTAATCTTCGTTGACGGATCGATAAAGTTAATAAATATCTAGATATTATGATTAGTTTAATCAAAACAATTAGAATATCTAATTGTGAGTGGAAAACGATGACATGGGCGTGTGACTCATGCCAAAGTCGAGTTTCGATTTTGTTGCGGGATTTGCGATGACTCGGGAATAGTTAAATGACGTTCGGTTAAAACCGTAAAAGTTATTCTTTAAATTCCGAATAAATTCAAAATAATTATATTAAATTATGATAAATCTTAATAAATCTAAATAAAAATAAATCAAAAATATTATTTTTTTAATAAAATTTCGGTCTTCATACTTATGAGACGAGTCGGGAAAAGTCAACGGAAGTCAAAGTTGACTGAAAAGTCGAGAAAAGTCGAAGATGACTTAAAAGTAAAGAAAAGTTTAGGACGACTTAAAAGTCAAGAAAAAGTCAATGACGACTTTAAAAAGTCAAGGAAAAGTCAAAGACGACTTAAAAGTCAAGAAAAGTCAAAGATGACTAAAAACGGTCTTTTCATGAAATCTCTCAGAAATTCCAAATACGAACGCGGAATTTCAAAATACGACTCGAAACAATACATTCTATTTTAAAAACTTAAGTCTGCTGAAAAGTGTTAGTAAATATTTTTACTAGAAAATTTGGGTACTTTTCGGGTTGTTACAATCACCCCTCCTTTTAAAAAGTTTCGTCCTCGAAACTTAGAAGAAGGAACGTAACATATATGTAGGTCTATTTCAAAACTGTTAAAAATATACTTGTAATAAAAATATAGGGTCTTATCAATGGAACGGAAGATTCTCGTCGGCCGTCAAAAACCTCGTTGTCCAAATCAAAGATTTAAAAGATACATTTTCGCATCAATAAATGAGAAAACTAGTTATCGAACGTCTCCAATAACGAGTCTCAACACTCCTTGACGGTAAAACTACTTGAACTCATTAAAATATTTTCAAAAAAGCTTTTAATTCAAAAATTTCATAGTAAGGATAATAACTCTATTATCTATTCCTAAAATTTCTAACTAAGGCTTATAGTAATCTATCTATAAGAAGTGATAATTGATAGAAGGAACGAAATATTC